>MU161056.1:0-18538 GCA_015888305.1 Antheraea pernyi
TTGGAACGCTTTCAAGAGGTGTCATGTCTCAGCTATAGCAATCTCAAACTCTGCATCGAACGACATAGTTTTGAGCCTATGCCTGAAAAAAATACAATAGAAAGCCAATGTCATGCGGTGTTCCCAGTCGGGCGAATGGGTATTCAAGTACTGACCGCGCCCAACATTCTTTAACCTCAGTGATAGCACGAGAAGCGGTGTTTTCAACACTACCCGATACAGTGTTTACCCGTCGTCACTTTTCATTACACAAACAGGATGCAGATCAAAATCTCAAACCCGTTCCATACGAAGTTTCACTTCAAAATGACTAAAATATATGACAACTACCGGGCGGACGTTGTCCTACCCTGATAATAAAAAACTTTGACAAATTATATACCTAAACCTTCCTCATGAATCACTGTATCTACTGGTGAAAACTGCACGAACATCCGTTCAGTAGTTTTTGAATCGGTCACGAACAGACAGGCAGACAGACAGACGTGGCAGCTTTGACGCGGCAAAGGACTTTGTTTTATACCGTGTCATGATCATGAGCGGTATTTTTTTTCGAACTGACTACGCTATTGACCTAGCAAGGTCTTAACAGCTTCACCGGATTACTAAGGCGAACGCTTAAGGCGCTCAGCCGATTTTTAACGTGAGCGGTATTATTATACGCAGATTATAAATAAAGCAATACATATTACTTCCACTGGTAATAAAAGTCATATATAACATGGAACCGAGATAATAAATATTAAAGAATAACACATAAATGCAAAGATTTAGCCTATAGAAATATCTTTTCTCATTATAATAAGTATGTAATATGTTTCGACGAAGTTACACGATATATCATAAGCGTGTTATACGACTTCGGAGTTAGAGATTATGTTAATAATATAACTTGTGAGAATACTTATTCGTTATGTTTAGAGGATGCGGTGTCAGGACGGCTCGCTTTACGTTGATGGGCGTGTTTTCAAGTTTATACAATTATAATATTTTCTTACCGTGCCTTTTGATTTACGCTTTAGGAGTTTCTCGGAAAGAGTTTTTGCTACGTTTCGGGGTTACGTTGTCATGCGTGATATGAAAGGTCGGTTTTAATATGTATTTCGGGTAATGCAAAGTAATGCGGTTTATTTGAATATGTTTCCAAAAGACGTATATAATATTTTTTGAAGTGAACAGTTCTTTAGGCGCGTAGAGCGATATTGTTGGCAAATTTAAATTGTTAATATTAATTTAAACAATGATTATATACCTTTTATACAGTTTATTAATTAATAATAAATGATGGGCCGCACGAGCTTAATACAAAATATCAATGTTACATGTACACGAGCCGCTATACTGGTCTCGTCGCTAGTTTGACGCAAGCGCAATACGTCAGGAGTATGTCGAGGTAATCAGTGACGTGAACCCATAATTATTTCCCATACGAAAAAGAAACTTCCCTCAATACGGCTTAAAGCATTGTCACTTCAAAAACAAATTATAATAATCAAATTACATTAACTTAAAAGTATTAGGACCCTTCTTAAATCATTATTAATGTAAAATTACCCTTATATTATAACCACATGGCTTAAAATAATAGCAGGTGCACCGAAATCGGTGGCTTTACGACAGAGTGTAATGCGAGCCGTCAATTCTTCTTTATGGGTTGGTCGCGCCTCGCTGACTAGGGTGGCTAGCGGAGCGATTCCAACATGAGGTGGGGCATTAATAAAGCGATTTATCATATAAGTTCACAATTTTTCTCACGTATCAATAATAGTTTTCGTACATGGCTTGCTTGCGTTAATACAGATATAATCTGTCTTAGGGAATAGTACATTTCCTATGTTTGTAATCCTGACTACACGTTTGCAAAGTTTCATAATGATTGATTTAATAGTTTAGGTTTGAAAGCGCAACAAAGAAACTCGACTTGCTATTACTAGCGGCTTCATTCGCATTTTTATGGTTGAAACGTATCGTTTATTTGTTTTAGTATTACTGATAACGTGTATACAAAATTTTGTAAAAATCTGTTGAGTACTTAAGGCGTGAAAGTGTAATAAGCAAACAAACTTACATTCGCATAAATAATATTCGTTGAGTTTAGGATTGGAATATTTAGATGTTACTAATTAAAACATTATAGTTGATATTTTAAATGGCAAATAAATATGTAAAAATAGCGGGACCGGCGGGGCCCGGCAGACGTTGTCCCGCTATGATTATAAAAAAAAATCCTTGACAAATTATATACTAAAACGTTCCTCATGAATCACTTTATCCACTGGTGAAAATCGCTTCAAAATATGTTAAGTAGTTTTTGAGTTTATCGCGAACAGACAGACAGACGCGGCAGGGTCTTTGTTTTATACTATGTAATGATGTATTACAAATAAGTTAAAGACGTTTCACTTCCTTCGTGTGTACACACTAATATCCTTATGTTTTGTTTTCTATAAATAAAATAATTATTTTTAAGATAATAAAAAAGGCAAAAGAAGTTGCGAATTTGTACTAGGTGGTTGTACAAATAAAATTAAATATCACTGAAGGATTTTTTGAGATACGACATCAAGACAGAAGGATGGAAATATAAACAGTTATATGGCTACAAAGAATAACATGAATTTTCAAAGATTTCCTGGAAAATGTTCCCCTTACATAACGTATAAGCGCGAATAAAATAACCGCAGGTTCGTATTACACGTGAGGATTGAAAACTCACGAAGACCATTATTCCGCTTCAAGTTACGACTAACAAACGCAATTTGTCATTTCAGTATAATTTTTCGCGTTACACTTATTCTTTCTTATCCTTATCCCGACGTGGAAATGGAAATTCGCTGGATGTGACAACGTAAATTGACAGCACAACATTTCTGCTATACTTCGTCCTTAACACTGGAATATTCATTTTTATAATTGACCTCATAACATTTACAAAACACGTGTGCTTATATAACGGGTCCTGGATGATTCGTTCAAAATCAAATATGCTTTATTCAATTAAGGCTCTGAGAAGGTACTTATGAACGCCGAAGTTACCACCGGTTCGCAAAACAACCCAGTCATCGAGAAGAACCGGCAAGAGACTCGATCTGGTTTATCTTTTTATGATACATATTCTTACAGATAGTTACATTCATTTTTGGTGGATGCACAGAGAAGGGCGTCATTTCCAGACGTCACCATCGTTCACGTATTTATCCACCCTATAATGGCCTTTGTACATTAAATTAGCCTTACATGGTGCTTGAACTCACTATCCGGCAAATCTGTAATGTGATTAGAAATTATATTCCACAATAAATATTTAAAACACAAATATAAAAATAAATATGTTCATATCAGAGACTAATAAACTCAAAAAGGATAAAATTTGGCTCACTTAATTATTTTTCTATGGGAAAAGTTGTTATGTTATCCATTTTACAATAACTTATCACTAGGTGGCATTACAGTACATCAATTTTAATACCGCCAAACATATTTATCTTCCTGTAATACAAGTATTTATCATACTTAAAAATAACAGTAAGAAATTAAAACTGACATACGTTTACTGCGTTACTTAGTACGTTTTGTCCTAATTATATTATAGTTTTATTGTATATTGTAAAGTGTATTATTGATGGTAAGGAGGAGTGTTTGAAACTATAAATCATTTTATGTATAAATGCTTAGAGTCCGTTCTACTTTTTCGTTTTGACTATATATTTTAAACTGGGATTTTAACCGATTTCTATAGAATACTCATCCAATAATGATTAAGCTATTTGTTAAAAATTGGGAGTTTCATGGGCTATATATAATTTTGATCGATTATATAGCCGTATGTAATAGTAAGTAAGGCAGTAATTAAACGCTTCTCTTTAATATCGGACGTATCATTTTGAGATCTCAACTACCACGTGACAAACTTCAATGTGTTAATTTAAGTAAAAATATTATAGGTATCTTAATATAATTATATAACAGGGCGATATCAATATCACTGCTACTATTCCACAGTCGAAAAATGAAAACGTGCTATATCACATACTCTTTTGAATTCTTTCTCAAATTACTATATGAAATATATTGTAATATGAAAGATAATAAATTTATTCCTAACAAATGAAAAAAAAAACACTAATGACAGAAAATATTAATAAAATAAATTGATTCAAAGAATGTGAAATATAGCACTCATAAATCAAATGTTCAATGATCCGTGCTCTGAGAGATCTAATTTATGTATGATTTAATTCAAATTGCATCACTTTAGAAAAAAAAAACACTTGACAAGAAAAGCCTCACAAAGACATATATCGGAAACGCTGTTCCCATTTTTCGTGATGTCTTACTATTTTGCTTATTTGCATTTCATTGGATTTGTATCACTGACATCGTGTTTTTATGACTCATACACAGGTTTTAAGTTCTTCTTCTTTTATTTTAGGAAATGTAAAAATTCAACGCAATCTATTACGAACATGTGTTGGACTATACAAAGACGAAACAGAAAACATAATCTTTTGTAAATAAATATTTCGTCAGAGGAAAGGTATATTTACAGAAATAATGGGACAGAATGAAAGGTTCCTTGTCTCCATATTTCTGAAAACAAAACGGTAACACAAGTATTACTGTAATATAAAGTATATGTAGAAATTGACAATTTTGTCACATTGGGTCGAAATCACACACGGCTAATGACAATGGTATGAAATGATTTACAACAGTAACCCACTAAACGCAAGTAAACTGTTTCTAAATTGCAGCTACCAGAGCACCTACTTGTAGATGTTTAACTTCGTAATTGTCTACGTGAGCTTATAAAATCTCCCTGTACTATAGCTTCTCCACAATAGTTGTACATCAAAAGAGTTTTTTGGGAAATTTCTCCAAAAAAAAAATACAAAATTTTGAGAAGTGAAAACTTCATTAGGCGCGTTGAGTGGTATTACTGGCAGGGCAAAAACTTATAGTTTCGCGTCAGCGACATGTTTGTAAAGTTAAGTGTAACCGACCGTATTGCGTTTGCGCCAGTCTAGCGGCGCGTTGCGTAGCGCCCTGGGTACATGTAAATTGATATTTTCCAACTCATCATATGTTTTAATGATTAATAGACTTTATAAAAATGTGTATAATTAGTACCTCGAGTACCAATAGATGTAACGACCAGGCTGATTTTAATACTTTTAAATATACAAATTATGAAATTTAAATAAATCAGACTCATTAATTGAAAAAATCAAAAGAGAACATACTTATTCAATTATTCTCAGTTTTAATTATTTTCAGTTTTAACTTCCGTTGGCAGTGCCTCGACTAAAAAATAATAATTAAATTACAAATTATCACACTGTTCACATTTTTTTCTCTACCGTTAAATGTACGCTCCGGCGACCGCATCCTGTAGAATATCCATTACAGTCGCCTGATTCATTATTAATAACCAATCTGTTCCGCAAGGCGGCGCTGGCCGTTCTCATTAACATAAATCATCTCGACAGACAGGAGTCATGATATCGTGATTTTCAGGATAAGCACAGCTTGTTTCTCATACTGTTTTAACATACCTCTTTGCGCAGTGATAATAATTTATTTTGCTAGATCAAGTAGTCTCCTGTGTTCGATGCCTATAAAGTATGAATGAACAAACAAAATGCCATATATGCCGTCATCATAAATGGCGTGACGCTCTCATATGCCGTCATGCAACATCTATACCATTGCTTTCGATTCCTTTGTGTCTGTTCGCGTGTACACATCGTTTCTTCTCTGTGTGAACAACGTATTATTTCTATACGAGTACAGTATACTTGACATGTATACGTCTTGTATGTATGCTTTATTTTTTACTTCGTGTTTTTATGTTGGTTTTTAGTAATTATTAGCTTTTGCCCGCGACATCTCTGCTTGGAATAGTTACTTTGAGCTAATACTAACACGCAGCGGAAGCTCCCAAAAGGAAAAATCCCTAAATTCTTCTTTGGATCTCCTCTTCTATTGGTCTTAGCGTGATGATATATAGCCTATAGCCTCCCTCGATAAATGAGCTATCTAACACTGAAAACATTTTTTCAAATGGAATCACTAGTTCCTGAAATTAGCGCGTTCAACCAAACAAACAAACCTTCCAGCTTTATAATATTAATGTAGATTTTTATTAATATATATATTACTATATTAACTTGATTTTTTCGTATCAGCCGAAGGTCTCATAACGGTCGTTTTTTTGGTGTCGTGACAAATTTACTATAGTTAATTGAAGCACATTGTAATTTAAAAACTACGCCAATCATCAAAAGATCTACAATCCAGTTGTAGTTATCATCATCCTACCGGTGTGAGATATAATTATTGATCCCAAAACGTAAGATAGAGTCACTATGACATATATATGTATTATTATATTTAGGCCAATGTCTATGTTTTATCTGTATAAAACTCTAGTAAGGCCTATACTCGAATACACCTCCGTAATTTGGTCTCCATATTACTCAGTTCATATAAAGAATATTGAACGAATTCAGACACGCTGTTTAAAGACACCATGTCTTAGATGCTAAGAAACTTCCCTAGTCATCTTGAACGTGCTCAATATTTTAAATTCTCATCGTTGTCTAGCAGAAGGCAAGCAAGTGAATTAACTTTCCTATATAAAATAGTTGATTATATTATAGACTGTCCACAATTGCTATACTTGCTTAATTTTAACACCAACTTTCGCAGTCGTTGTACTAGACTGTTTCATATTCCTTTCTATATAATTTAACGTTTCCTTTAATAATCCGATTGCTAACATGTGTCGCTCATATAATACTATCACTAATTGCGTCTCCCGCTGTGCCGATACCGACTTGGACATATTTCATCTTGGTCTGAGTAAATGTCGTCACATAGTCCATAAACACAGGTTTTCTCCTTAATATCATATATATTTTTAAATTAGCATACTTTTATAAGATTGTATGATTATATTTGTTAAGCATAGATGTGCATGCATATAGTTTTGGATAATATAGCTGTCAAAAAAAAATCTTTAAACTGTAATTGTAAAAATAGTTACTTATTATCTATAATGTGTGCCTTGTAAATAAATAAATAAATTATATCTATGATCACAGGAATTAGATCACGGTATTTATTACTGGATTAGCTGATGTATCGAGTCGGACCTCGCCACTTTCAAGGGTCCCTTTACATTTATTAGTTCTTATTTATTACTTTATATTTATTGATTTCGACCGTTTTAATACAGCGCTATTTATATTCAGAAGTATGTTATATATAGAATAATACGTTCAAAGAAACAGAAAATTACCTTATACTTCAAATAATGATCTGATGTTTATGAGAAATGATAAGGATTCCTTATATAGATAATTTGTATGACGCAATCAAGAAAATAGTATTCGATCGCATTCCATACTAACTGTTGACTACTGAAATTTTATTAACGTTGTATGTTTTATATATTTTGAATATTATTGGAATTAAATTTGTGACTTGTTGTAAGACTTGACTGTTAAAAATCGTCACATAAGGAAAAAGCGTTATGTCCCTCGACGTGATTTTATCATTTATAATTCACTATTTAATATCTTATTTTGTAAAATGACTATTTTTTCCTTAAATCATTCCTCAAATCAGCCTATAACTCTGCCACCAAAGCCTGTAAGAGGGCATACACTAGAGCGGATGCCTGGCCTTCTTCTGGCCTACGCACTACACCGCTGGGGGGAGGCAATTGACAAGCACGGCGAGGCCTTGGCAATCAGTCTCGATGTTGCCAAAGCCTTTGATAGGGTCTGGCACCGTGGTCTTCTGTCCAAGCTTCCGGCATACGGTCTCCCCGACAATTTATGCAGATGGATCTCTGGCTTTCTACATGAGCTATTTATTGATTTCGACCGTTTTAATACAGCGCTATTTATATTCAGAAGTATGTTATATATAGAATAATACGTTCAAAGAAACAGAAAATTACCTTATACTTCAAATAATGATCTGATGTTTATGTGAAATGATGAGGATTCTTTATATAGATAATTTGTACGGCGCAATCAAGAAAATAGTATTCGATCCGATTCCATACTAACTGTTGACTACTGAAATTTTATTAACGTTGTATGTTTTATATATTTTGAATATTATTGGAATTAAATTTGTGACTTGTTGTAAGACTTGACTGTTAAAAATCGTCACATAAGGAAAAAGCGTTATGTCCCTCGACGTGATTTTATCATTTATAATTTACTATTTAATATCTTATTTTGTAAAATGACAATTTTTTCCTTAAATATTAAATGGAACTTTTCATATTTCCTCACTTTACGTTATTTTCATTTAGAAACATATAAAAATAATAAATGAAATATACAAATTACATAGATAGAGAGAAAGAGAGTGTCGCATAGAGGAGGCAAAATGATTTCTCTTTACTTGACGAAAATCTATTAACTTCAAATGTAATTTGGAGTTGAAGGGGTGTCGTAAGGAATCTGGTTCCTGACCCAAGTCTTCTGACCGCACACGTTTTGAATAAGTCTTAATATATAGTGCAAAGTCTCTCTATATAAAACATTTATCTACTAAACAATGGGACCAAAATGGATGCGCGAAAAGATTTGTTTTACATGTTATGTCTAACGTTATTAATTTACTTTATAACATAAAAGCGATTTATAATTACTGTCACTTTTTTTCTTATGTTATAGTAATTACACCAGCACCGTGTGACCCTTCAACAGAATAATTAGCACACCTAGGTGTTATCCATAGTTTTATACCATCTGTTTTCATATAACCCTTCACTAAGTAGCGTTGATTTTGATTTTAAATTTTGCATCATAATTTAACGTTAACAAAGTAACGAGCGCATTCTATTATATTTAATAACTGCTCTATATGCTTTAATCTCTTTTGTTGACACTTACTTTCAAAGAAAATTAACGTCTCGAGACATGATTTTTCAGTTTGCTCACAACACGCTCGTTATATCGGCAAAACTTCAAACTAGTAGGAAAATTTACCTCCCCTTTTAAAACTCGTGGAAGTGAATGTTGGAAAATATTTTCTATCATGATATTTTTGCATGAAATCAGAGTTAGACTTTAAGCTAATACACCCGTTTTCTTGGAATAAGTATATCAAGAAAAAAAAGGGTAATATTAGGTTATATTTTGAAAATATCATTTTTTTTTATTTTGACCAATATATTATGAGTAAATTGATTGGTTAAAGCTGTGGATATTCTGAAATCCTTCTGGAATGTTTTGATAAGCCCGGGTTGATGATTTTTATGTTGTTACGTGCAAGAGAGTAGCGTCTGTCCTAAGGGAATCACAATATTTATAACAGGTTATTAGGTAAACACACTCAATTTATTTAATAATTGATTGTAAATAATTATCAAATAAAAATGTATAAATGGCGAGTCATTTTTTTTGCATTTATGGATGATATTTAACTATAGTTGAAGTCGGTAAGTGCCATGTTTCCGAGACTTCATTGTTTTACCTCCCAACCTGAACTTTCATATATTTTTTTAGTTTATGAAATAAAAAGCCTAGAATCCCAAATTTTCAGTTTCTTAGCAGGTTTGCCTATATTTTTTATATGTAATAAGTTACGGGCACGGCAGACGTTATCCCACCCTGATTATAAAAAAAATCAGACAGAACAGACAGACAGGCAGACAGATGCGGTAGGGGACTTTGTTTTATACTATGTAATGATGTACTCTGTAGAATTACAAAGTCTGCCTACTAGGTATGTTTATATATTCATAAAATTATACAAAAAGATGAAATAAAACCGAGGGCAAGGCAGTCGAGCAAAAAACATTTTACTTAAAACATAAAAGATTTTTAATATCGATATGGTCACTATAAGGTGTTGTTAGGTGAGCTAATTACTTAATAACTTAAAACAGATCTTAATAACTTAAGTAGGGACTTAATAAAGTAACCGACTTGGTAATTTACATGGAACTTTTACGGTAGAAGAACTAAGTGGCGAGAGTTGTTTTTTTTACAAATTTTGTTTTTGATGGCATACATCTATATCTATATTATAATAAAACTATGTCTCAGGATAAGGCTGCAGAGACTTACAAACGCAAATATTGCATCGCTGCCATAATTTTTAAGACACGAAATTCTTGATAAAACATACAAGTGTGTCATATAGCCTTTCCATATATTCAATACAAGGATAACGATATCACACATGTCCTGCGACAGAGGGCTCGTTGCTTGAAACACTGCACTGATAAATAAGCCTCATTGCATTTTTTAAATTTACTTAGCGTTATATGTAATTTACCATAATATTAAAATATTATTTTAATAACAATAATATTTGTTTTAAGTTTCAAATTATTATATCTAGAATGTACGTTTTTAAATACAACGGATAGCTCGAGACAGGTGTGTTAAGCGTCAGATAATGTGCAGCGGTTTGCTATACATTCAGACCAATGTTTTTATTCTATGAAAGTTGTTTTTTTTTTTTTTCGAACTGACTACGCTATTGACCAAGCAAGGTCTTAACAGCTTCACCGGACTACTAAGGCGAGCACTTAAGGCACTCAGCCGATTTTACTTTGACAACTAGCTCAAGGGTGCGCGGCACACCTCGGCTTTGGCTGTTGCCTGATACAAGCAATTCGCGATCTATCTGAGCTAACCTAAGCTAAGCTAACTATTCATACATATACGAGTTGTTGAAACATATATGTGTACCAAGCATACATAGCTCAATAACTCCTATATATATTTGGTATCGGATAATATTCTAAACTATTTCAGTTTGATAAGGGAAAAAAATAAAACCCTTCCACCTGCATGTGTAAGCGTGTATGCGTGCACGTGTGTGGAGGTGATATATGTAATGTTGTCGCAGTGATGTAAGATTTTGTGTCACTGTATAGCGCGAGCAGCGTACTAACGTAAAAATTTACTCTCATCATTTTTTTGTTACGGTGTGCGCGTTCATCGTAAAAATTTACTCTCATCATTTTTTTGTTACGGTGTGCGCGTTCATCGTAAAAATTTACTCTCATCATTTTTTTGTTACGGTGTGCGCGTTCATCGTAAAAATTTACTCTCATCATTTTTCCCTAACGCGCCAAAAGAAATATAACTTCAATAAAATTACAGATATCTTAACATGGTTTGAACATACTTCTTTATTTACAAAAAATTGCATCGGGCACATTATTGTTAATATCAAAAATGTCTGGCAATAATAAATTCACGTTTTAGTAGCGTTTAAAAGTTAGTGAAAAACAAAACATTCTAAAATTATATAAAGTTCAATATTTTTGCCTGTAAAGGTTTACCGGCAGCCAATTCGCTGTCGAAACCGTTGCCTAGCTCTTAGACAAATAGTCACAGGCAAGTGACAGATGACACATGTTGCTCATATCTTTTTAATATTTATGTTTTTCTTTAATACAATGTAGTGTGAAAAAGTTTTAATACAAGTTGAAAATAGTTATGATGTCATTCAGTGTTTAATTTATCATTATTTATTTTATGAATATATTTTAACGTTTAAATTACAATTTAACTCTATCAACTTGGTATTTTATTATGTAAACTATACTGACTGTATAGTAAACGCCTACAAAAAAGGGAAAGGAACTACGTTCCAACTGGAGGTCCATGGACCTCTTAAGCTTTTTTTACATTACTGCCAATATACGTAGGTTAGTTTTTATTTTAATTGAACCCGGTAGATGGTGTTACGAACGGGTTGTAGGCTTATTGGGATAGAAGTTACTGGGACAACGTACTGGGACGACATTTATCGGCAATATATGTAGGTTATTTGTTATCTTAATTGGACCTGGTAGGTGATGCTGCGAACGGGTTCAAAGCATATTTTAAAATATTTCTCACATACCAACTGGGTATATGTTTGAGTGAGTCCCTGGATAGTTGGGATTCACAATTTGAAACAGTAGGTATCGCTGCAATCGGGTTTTGAGATGTATTTAGATTTTTCGCGTTTAAAAGTACAATCGAAACCGGTAATAACCGATTTGGTGCAGACGAAGTCGCATGGGTCAGCTAGTATTGCATAAAGTTAAATAAGTCAATGTCTCAGGATAAGGCTGCAGAGGCTTACAAGCGAAAATATTGACATAGCCACTGTCTACACCTCATGAACTGTTTAACACTATAATTGTTTGTGCCATAATTTTTAAGACACGAAATTCTTGATAAAACATACAAGTGTGTCATATAGCCTTTCCATATATTCAATACAAGGATAACGATATCACACATGTCCTGCGACAGAGGGTTCGTTGCTTGAAACACTGCACTGATAAATAAGCCTCATTGCATTTTTTAAATTTACTTAGCGTTATATGTAATTTACCATAATATTAAAATATTATTTTAATAACAATAATATTTGTTTTAAGTTTCAAATTATTATATCTAGAATGTACGTTTTTAAATACAACGGATAGCTCGAGACAGGTGTGTTAAGCGTCAGATAATGTGCAGCGGTTTGCTATACATTCAGACCAATGTTTTTATTCTATGAAAGTTGTTTTTTTTTTTTTTCGAACTGATGCTGCGAACGGGTTCAAAGCATATTTTAAAATATTTCTCACATACCAACTGGGTATATGTTTGAGTGAGTCCCTGGATAGTTGGGATTCACAATTTGAAACAGTAGGTATCGCTGCAATCGGGTTTTGAGATGTATTTAGATTTTTCGCGTTTAAAAGTACAATCGAAACCGATTTACATGGAACTTTTACGGTAGAAGAACTAAGTGGCGAGAGTTGTTTTTTTTTACAAATTTTGTTTTTAATGGCATATGTATTGCATAAAGTTAAATAAGTCAATGTCTCAGGATAAGGCTGCAGAGACTTACAAACGCAAATATTGCATCGCTGCCATAATTTTTAAGACACGAAATTCTTGATAAAACATACAAGTGTGTCATATAGCCTTTCCATATATTCAATACAAGGATAACGATATCACACATGTCCTGCGACAGAGGGCTCGTTGCTTGAAACACTGCACTGATAAATAAGCCTCATTGCATTTTTTAAATTTACTTAGCGTTATATGTAATTTACCATAATATTAAAATATTATTTTAATAACAATAATATTTGTTTTAAGTTTCAAATTATTATATCTAGAATGTACGTTTTTAAATACAACGGATAGCTCGGGACAGGTGTGTTAAGCGTCAGATAATGTGCAGCGGTTTGCTATACATTCAAACCAATGTTTTTATTCTATGAAAGTTGGTGGTGATCGTAAGATTCTGATATAGGCTGCTGACTACCATCGCTTTATTGAATAATAGCTTCTTCCGCGTTAATGAAGAATAGTATATTTTTCTGGGTGAATCATTTTTTCTATATCCCTAAAAATACATACGCTAAATTTGAAGATGATTAGTTGAGTAATAAAGGTGTGAAATCGTAGGAAACAAACTCAGTTTATGTATATAATACAGATAGATTACAGTTAATACGTTTTGGTAATAAACTATGAGATATCATATCTTTCAAATATACTATATTGTTTTGTCCTACTGCTATTTTTAGTTTCTCTCCATTGCTCAAAAGGGTCAACTAATAAATTATCATCACATCACTCTGTATAAAACCCTTTGTAGAATCATAGGTGTCTTCCCGAAGGAACCTATGGGTGTAAACACCACGCCAGTTCACGACATATTGGCGATTTCAAACCACGAGAAATCCATGGTTCTATATTTTTCAGTTTTGTTTATATGGTCAGAGTTTTATATGGTAAGTGATCACTGCCGTCTATAGACACCTTTCACAATACAGTGATACTAACAATTCTCACGTTCAGGTTTCCTCACAATGTTCTCCTCCACCATCAGTCGATAGTGCTACCAATTTACATTAGTAAATGTCTGCGAATTACGAAAGAATCGTTGGTACCTGCTGGGATTCGAATCTGTTATTTTGAATTTTCATTCAACCGGGCAAACTGGAGGTCGGTTTCTTGGCTGTACCAGTGCCTGCGTAGTGTTTTATTTAGTGTTAGAAGACTCAGAAGATACTTTCAATTCTATGAAAAACGACATTCCAGAAACTGTCTTCCCTAAAACTGTCAAACGTTTTCATGCAAGGCATACAACTCTGAACGTAGTAATTGCTACATGGAACTAAAATTCACAGAGGTACTTTAAACGACCTCCTCTTTGCTCAAAAGACACCAGCAAACGCTTTATGTCTTGGTAACGAACCAAAAAGCGGAGCGATTAACTCTGCTTGGATTTCTTATGCCGAAAATACCTATATAATTTATTCCACATAAACTATGTAGCTCGGGCCCGCCAATTATTTTTTGAGAAATTGTTTCATAGCTATTACAAACTTTTATCTGGATTCATTGTAGTTTTTTTTGTATTGTAATTTCCCTCATTATTACTAAACGCCATTATCTTGAGAAATTATCATATGTAACATTTAAAAAATCCTCTATCAGCTAGTACAATTTAAATCGAAATCGGTTCAACCCTTTCAGAGATAGACCTGATCATACTTTAATGTTACTTATGGAGAGGTTTTTTATTCGATTAGAGTCAGTAAGGGTACGGGCCACCAGATGGTAAGCCATCACCCATGCGATTTGAGGTGAATCACAGATGCGTTGCTGGCCTATGAGAAAGGATTAGGCTTGTTTCTTAAAGGCTTATAGTTTATATTGGTCCGTAAACGCTACTGCTGGGAGTTTATTACAAAGAACTGACGTACGTGGATAAAATCACTCAACCATACAGTAGATGACCTTAAACCATCAAGGTGATTTTGATTGAATTTCGATTAGTGGCGAGTTGTTCGGTAGTGCAACTCAGTAGCAGGTAGCAATCTCAACAGCTCTTTGGAATACTTCGTGGTAGATTTTGTAAAGGACATAAAATAACGCAACGTCCATAGAAGCGCCAAAAGGTCAAGCCTTAAGGAAAGCACAACAACATATGGTTTTTTGACCTTTTCCAGGAGGAACTAATCGCATCCTTCGTGCCAATCACGCTCGTTTCTTAAAGGTTTATAGTTTATATTGGTCCGTAAACGCCACTGCTGGGAGTTTATTACAAAGAACTGAGGTACGTGGATAAAATGCTCACTCAACCATACAGTAGATGACCTTAAACCATCAAGGTGATTTTGATTGAATTTCGATTAGTGGCGAGTTGTTCGGTAGTGCAACTCAGTAGCAGGTAGCAATCTCAACAGCTCTTTGGAATACTTCGTGGTAGATTTTGTAAAGGACGCAAAATAACGCAACGTCCATAGAAGCGCTAAAAGGTCAAGCCTTAAGGAAAGCACAACAACATATGGTGTTTTGACCTTTTCCAGGAGGAACTAATCGCATCCTTCGTGCCAAAAGTACGCTTGGATACAAGCTTGTGTAACTATAAAAACAAATTAATCAAACGCTCAAAGAGTAAAATATGTAATAAAAACACCATTCAATGAATTAATGAATTTCTTTACCACCATTCCTTAAGTCAACAATCAGCAGACGTAACCTTTCGTATACAAAAACGGAACCCGAAGTTACAAATTTGTCAAATTATCTTTAGAATAGAAACCAGTGGAACGAAACGAATTATGATGAAAAAGAAATCGTTAAGCGTGTTACCTGACTAGTAATGTGGTTCTGTACACATAAAATTAATTTTTGTTTCTTGATTTCGATACACTATATATAAATTTATTTTGAGAATTGTTTTTTGGATTTAGATCGTTATATTTATTTAACAGTTTTACTTTATACATATCTATCATACCTAATTCAAAATACATATTATCACAATTCTTTAAAATTACATTAAAAATAGATTCAAATAATAACTTCAATTTTTGAACACTGAAGTGCTGGACGTTAATAACGCAGTCATCTTACTATTGTGGGGTTATTATTTTATTATGAGAATAACTGCTATCGTACTCGCATTAACGTAACTCTAGTAAAGAGTAAGCCGTTTTTTTTCGAACTGACTATGCTATTGACCTAGAACGGTCTTAATAGCTTCACCGGACTACTAAGGCGAGCGTTTAAGGCACTCAGCCGATTTTATTTGGGCAACTAGCTCCAGGGTGCACGGCCCACCTCGGCTTGGGCTGTTGCCTGATACATGCAATTCGCTACCTATCTAAGCTAAGCTACATATTCATACTTATATGAGTTATTGAAACATATATATGTACGAAGCATACATATCTCGACAGCTCTTATATGTATTTTGTGTCGGATAATAGTACGTATATACTAAGATATATGTGAACCGTTGCTATCAATAGAAATTATTTTGTTTTTTTTTTACACGAAGTAAATTAATATAAATTAAAGTAACTTTGTTAATTATAACGCAGATTAGGTCCCTTGATACTTATTGTCCGAGTAAAGACCAGTGATATCAGAGACAAAATTAATTGTTAAGATTTTTTGGTTTCGGATCTATAAAAAACGGTAAACGGAATTCTTATAGAACCAATTTCTTTTTCGTCTGTAAATGAAAAATCTTTTTCTCAGAATGGATAGAGCTATTAAGTTCTAATTTCTTTACGTTCATCGAGCTTCTGTAATAAAAAAAACGTTGCTGTGTATCTTTTTTTTATTTCGAAAATATAGAAACTGTAAATATTATCATTTTCCATTAAGTGACTTTGTTGGTATTCGAATGTTCCGTGAAAGAAGGTAGTTTGAATAACAACTTTGAAGACCTCGCTTTAGTTTTAATACAACAGTAATATAAAAAAATGTTTGTACAAATCATGGACTTTAAGGGTTTTTATTATAGATGTTATAACATTTAATCTATTATGTGTTCTATTTAATTTTCAATCTCTTTCTTTTTCTTTACTATAGGGAGTATATATATAGGATAATTTTATATTTCTATTTGGAAAGATATTTATTAAACCAATATATAAAAAGCGGGGTCGTATTTTTGGAATACTACAACTTACTCTCTTATGCATATGTTAAAGACTAAAATTATGATTTTTTTTTATATTTTAATTCAGTATGAGGTAATTAAAACCTTTACTTCTTTCCACCTACCTTAGCAATTAATCCTTCTTACTGAAGTATATTACTATCATTGCGAAGTGGGCAAAAATGGTTAAATATTTATGAATACTTTAAAATATATATTTTAATTGAATTTTAATTGTATATTTAATATATATATATATAATACGAAACTTAATACTTAATACGAAATAATATAAAATTTATTAATGTTATTTTGAAAAAAGTTGAGTTATTTTAATTCTTTAACAAAATTTGTTATACTCTTTTAGTAACACACGCTTACACATGAAAGTGGAAGGTTTCTTTTCCTTATTGAAGAGAATTAGTTCAGAAAATTTACCCGATACAAAATACAAATTAAAGTTATAAAATAAACGTATTGAATGGGTCGTCTTGTGCCGGGTAGTACCACCCTCTCATAGAAAACCGACGTGAAGTAACAGTGCTTGCATTGTTGTGTTTCGTTCGGCCAGTGAGAGCGCCGGAGGCCCACCTCCCCTCCCTCTCCTCTCTCCTTTCCCTCTCCCTTGAGATGCAAGCCAGAAACCCATCTCATTATCTGAAGTGCAGATATCAGATTCGTTTATAAGGGCCAACGAATAAGTATCTATAATACTTGTAATATAAATTCATATGTAACGCACTTGCGACTCCTCTGGTGTTGTTAGTGTCCATGGACAGTGGTGATCACTTAACATCAGGTGACCCACTTGTTCGTTTGCCACCTATGACATAAAAAAAGTTAATTAGGTATACATGCTTGGTACACATATATGCCTTAAGCTCTTGCCTTAGTACTCCGGTGAAACTGTTAAGGCCTTACGGGCCAATAGCGTAATCAATTCGAAAAAAAGCCCTTTTCCAGTAACTATCGCATCACTAATAGTTTGTACGCAAACATTTATATAACGCAAAGTACACCAGTATTAAACAATATACGAAGATATAAGCCATATTAAAAAAAAAAACAAAGTATTATAATGTATAATGCCAAAAACTCGAGTACGCTAACAGATTTGTATCCGTTGAACCCTAAACGTCAAAGCTTTCTTTTCATCTCTGTTGGTACTTTTACCCTTGAACTTTGATCACAGTGTTCTGTTAATTCATCTCGACCTCGTTGACACGCTTTGTTCCGCTAATGTTACTGGAAATCATTATTAATATCTTGTCACCGGGGAAAAATATAATTCTATTATTATGTTTTTATTCCTTTGTCGACGGATAGTAATTAATTTCCTGGTATTGGATCTAGTATTAGTCTTCTTTGTGTGGTCCAAATTAGCTTTTAATTTATAGGGCTTCTTTTATGTAGAACATTTGAAGTGTTATGGTTGCGGACATAAACAAAAATTACGTATAAGTAAGTTCTTATATAGAGTGCTGATCACACATTTGGGTTGGGTTTTTACCTACCAGCTGTTTCCTTTTAACTCATTGCAAAGGCTAGTTATTAAAATTTCGCAGAAACATTCGGTCTCTATGTATACTTT
>MU161056.1:27163-39380 GCA_015888305.1 Antheraea pernyi
TATATATATATATATTTAAATTATATTAGTAATATAAACGTGAAAATTGGAACAAAATAACGGATGCTTGTTACTTCGTCACGCAAAAACTATTGAGCGGATTTTAACGAAAATTTCTTAATATATGACTATATTATAAGTTAAACATTCGAGTAACACATTTATAAAGATACTTTTCAAAATAGCTAAAAGTGTGAGTAAGTTAGTAAGTGAGTAAGTTGGAAAGAATCCTCTTATCTATGAGGTATCTCAAATTGTGATGCAATGATCCTTTGAGTTATGCGAATAAAATGTATGTTGCCATCCATTAATAGTACCTATACAACTACTATACTATTATATTACTATAATTTTATATTACTTTTAGGAAAAATGAAGAGAGTAAATTTTTACGATGCGCGCGTACACCGTCACGAAAAACCGACACCCTGAAGTTAGCTATAGTCAACATTTTGTTTCTTTATATTTGTTTTTTTGTATTAAGACTTTCGATGTATTAAATACTTTTTTTCTATTGTTAGTGTCGTTTTTTCTACAAACGTAGAATAAGGCGAAAGATAAAATTTTTGAAAAGACTTTTATCTTGTTTCGCCAAAGAACTATAACTTCTAACGCGTGTACATAAGTACACACACACACTTTTTTTCAAATATTTGTCAAATTTCTTTGTTGGTCATCTGATAGCGGCCCTTTAACTGAGCATTTTTAATAACATTCAATAGTTAATTCATTAATTAATTAAATATTCATTAAATGCTATTATAATATACAAGTCAGTAATTTACTCAGTTTTATGTACCAAATGCTAGAAGATTATAATTTCAAAGTCTTAAAATAAAACTTCAAGTATTGCAAGTTCCAGTCGTTACAGTTACATGAAGTTAGTAAAACTAATTTCTGTTATTAATTAAAGTTAAATATTCAGAAATATTACGTCTACAAATTAGAATATTAATCATAGTTTCTACACAAACAGTCTCTTACAAAATATATTCACGTGTAGCTAAAGAAGATCGATAGACGCAATCTGTGAAAAAATATAATTTTCTGTTCTTTTTCAACGCAATGAATGCCTTTGTTATAATTTTATTATTGTTATTAATATTATAGTTATTAATAATTAAAATTATAATTGGCTGTAGCACCTCATTTATATCAAACTATTGTGATGTTTTAGGTTTATCTTTATAATGTAACTGGCTTATGCCCACGACTTCACGCGCATTAGTATACATACAGTCCGCGCCAAACTTTTTGACCGCTCTGAATATAGCTGTGCAGAACACACATTTCGATAGAAATACATATTACATTATATTTATTAATATTCAGACGAATTAAGGATAAATAAATGTCAATTTTAGTTTCCTATAATAATAATTTAATTATGTATTGTAATAAGGTCTTCACTATATTACGCGCAAGCCAGAACGTATATAGCCTATATTCAGAGCGGCCAACAAGTTTGGCGCGGACTATATTCGTTAGAATGGAACTTGTATTTATACTTTTGAGAAAAAAAGAATCACGAATTTTAGTATATAATTGACAGCGAATACGAAGTTTTGAGTAAAAATTATATACATTAAAAGGTCAGTAGTATAATACACATTTAATTATTATTAACAAGGTTTTGCTGGCTGCTTTGACCTTCTCTCCATATTAATATTAAGTATATCTAAGGAAGATTTCTGTGATACATATTCAAATGTACATACATATCGATTCTTATCAAAGGCTGTTTATTAACTGCCCTTAAAACCCAATCCCCTAACTTCAGTGCATCAGTACGTTAAATGTTTGCATAGAATACACATAGTAAAGGAAAACATTAGGCAGATTGAAGTGAGAGAATTAATTGATCGTATGCAGTGGCTCAATAACTCAGTGCTGCTAATAACGTTGTGAATAGCTGAAACGGCTCGTTCATCCATCATCCCATCGCGGCCCTCCTTCACGGAAATCACTGCATCATTTTCCATTAACATAACGATTATTTAAGATTCAATATTTATTTTTTACGACCTAATTATATCATTTTTATAGGTATATAGATGACTAACTATTAATAGCAGAGGATGTTATCCTCGTCAGAGTCGTTTATTGTCTTAAGAATTGTTTCGATGTACAGAAGAAAAACATAGGCACCAGCGATTGAAATATGATGATTTATTAGTTTTTTTTTACATCATAGGAGGCAAACGAACAGGTAGGTCACCTGATATTAAGTGATCACCACCGTCCATAGACACTTGCAACACCAGGGGAGTCGCTAGTGCGTTGCCAGCTTGCGTTTGGGAGAGAGAGGAGTGAGGAATGGGGGGTGGGGCGTGGGTTATCAGGCGCTCTCACTGACCGAACGAAACGCAACAATGCAAGAACTGTTACTTCACGTCGGTTTTCTGTGAGAGGATGGTACTACCCCGGGCGAGCCGACCCATTCATGCTGAAACCAGTAATAGCTTCATCGTGGCTCTAGTTGAAAGCGTGTTCAGACACCACGTCGATAGGTGAAGGTCTGAATACTAGCATCTGAGTCGAAGCTTTTACTGAAGGCTAACAGCGCGATTAAACTATACCATGGTGGTAAGGCTTTTTCTAAGTCCGCCTGCCTAGCCTCAAGTTGGAAATCTGACACCAAACACCTGTTAGTGTGTTCCGGTAACTGCACATAAATTACATTAAATTGAATAAAAACTTTTTTTGATTTTGATATCATCGGTACTATTCGATAGGTGTTTTTTTAGATGTGTAATTAATTCTTTACTATCTTATTTTTATGTATCTCATGAAGTTTAAATGAGTGGTATTCATTTAAGCACCCTAAAATTCCTTCTTACCACTTCTTTAGAATACTTCGACTTTACTCTACTTTTATGTAAATATAGTGTACATATGTTATAAATATAAACCTTCTAGAACTTTCCTAAACAAGTTTAATCAATGTTACGTTAATATTGAAGTCAATGACGAAAATATTTATATCCGTATACAAATAGATCTTTTGAAAGAAATTCCCTACGTGATATTGAAAATCGTATAAAAAGCATTCAATTGCGTAATTTGAATATTTAAATATAACACAGAGATACGCTCGTATTATTTATTGTTATTTTAACTATGGTAGTACTTTAATAATTCATTAAATATTTAAGGTTCATTATAAGGTCGTAAGGATTGTGAAGTATGACGAATAGGGAGTAATAGATTTCAACCCTTCCATTGTATAAAAAAATGAAGCCTTCAAAGAATTGTCTATTAATGATAAAATAAAACACAACAATAGTTACTAAATTCGCTTATTTTATATAGAATCCCATTTTAACACAAAATCACGCGTAATAGAGAGAAAATGTCTCGTTTATAACTGCTTCCTCAGCCAGAAATCTCCAACCTACGTGACTAAATAAGGGTTCAAATCAATCAAGCAACATTCTTCTATACTCAATTTCGTCAAGTTATTATACTTGTTTATGTTTATGAGTGAGTGATTTCTCTTCTATTCTCGAAATAAATATCGGAAAATAATTTAGTAAATATGAATATCTGAGCTAATCTCCGAAAAGACTTAAGTTGATTGATTTTGATGAGATTTTTATGAACTATTAGATAGAAGATTTTCAAGTAATTATCAAGTTACATGCTATTACGGTTTTTCATAAGCTAAATAGTAGTGATAAGGTAACCTAATATCACTTAAATATTTGTATAAATGTTGTAGAAAGAATTACAGTAACAATAATTAGAACAGTCCATAATTAACCATAATAAAACAAGAGCTTTCCATAAAATAATAAGCCCATTTTCGAGATAAAGACTCTGTGAGTACCTTTGATGATATTGGGATGCTGTGGTAACCATTGTTTATGTAATTCGCTCGATGGCGCTTCGTAGAATGAAGGAGTTTTCTCGAATTTTCCTAAATAATTAAATTTCACAATACGTGAATTTATTGGACTATATGTTTATCTCGTTTGATATTTTTTTACGCTAGAAATTGGTAAAAAATTACATATGAATATATGAATCTCTAAAACAATAACGAATACCGTATTCCGAATATGGAAAACACTTTATTTTCAGTCCATAAAAGCAAAGTTAAATATAAATTTTAACTTCGCCAACACTCTGACAGTGGTCGTCCAGACGCAAACGTAGACTCGTCACTACAATCAGAAAGTTCTTAATGGGCACTCGGAATTACTGTTAAGTACATTAGAACTTAACAATTGGTTAAGTGAGGAGCGTTGAAATTTATACACAAAAGTCTTACAAAGTTTGTTCGAGCGATCGCTACGAGGTAGTGAATAAAAAGAAATTCTATATCTGTGAGCATAATAATTTTGTATAATCTGTTAATTATTTATATTCTTATAGTTTATACAATTAAGTAATTACTTAGAACAATATGATAGATTTAGTATAACTTTATAATCATTATAAGAGTTACATACTAATATTATAAAGAGGTAGAGTTTGTGAGTTTGTGGGTTTGTGAGTTTGTGACGTTGTAAGGGGTAATCTCAGGAACTACTGGTCCGATTTGGAAAATTCTTTTAGTGTTATATAGCTCATTTATCAGGGAAGGTTATAGCCTCTATTAACCTAACATGACTCAGCCGGATTTGCTCTGACTAGTTAGCTCGTGTTATATATGGAAAGGCTTTATAATCATACAAATATACAGTCAAAACCGTTCATGGTGACATAGTTTAGAACAACATACCAGTTATATTGACCCAGAACAAAGGTCCGGGTGAATGCAGTATCTCTAAAACATCACCAGTTGTTACGACTATCGGTTTTTACAACTAAATATGAGTAGTCCCTTCGATATTGTTATAACAGATTTTGACTGTACTATATTTTTTTCTAGGATTGAGACAGTTGAGTTTTGGATTAAACATAATACAAATAAAACAAAAAATATGTTCAATGTTAAAAAAATGTTCTGTTTGTGATACAAAAAAAACTGTATTTGTTTTTTTTTTCCTTTATAAGTTACATATGTAGACTAAGAAATAAAACAGAATACTTACATGCTATGCATGAAATTAATGAGTAAACGAGACAGACAATACCCAATCACAAGTCGAATAAAATCCTAGAATAGCGAAGGCCTCCTGACAGTGAAGCTATCAATAATGATGTCTGTCTCGTTTACTCATTAATTTCATGCATAGCATGTAAGTATTCTGTTTTATTTCTTAGTCTACATATGTAACTTATAAAATGTCTTCTTTGAACATTTTTAAATGTCTAAACATGGGGCCAACCGAGAACTTATCAGTTATTTCAATCGCTAAGAATAGCTGTCGATAACGTACCGACTATGGCTCAATTGTTAGCGCCGAAGGTAAACATCGAGATGAAACCAATAGCATCGTGGTATGGCTTTTTCTAAGTCCGTCTGGCTAGCTACCATCGTCAAGTAGACGATCTGTCAGCAATCACCGGTTGCCGTGTTCCGAGAGCTGCATTTGAGAGCTAGTCCCTTCTATTGTGTATCATCTTAGGTCTCATTGTCTAGCATCAGATGAGATTGTGGTCAAGCGCTAAAACCTACAAAGTATAAAATTGCGCAAAAATTGCCTTGAGACGTTTTGCTTCATTGGCTTCCAATAGTTTTACGAGTTAAAAGCAAATTAGTAACCATAAGCGAGTTCTGAAAATTCTAGCATCAGATGAGATTGTGGTCAAGCGCTAAAACCTACAAAGTATAAAATTGCGCAAAAATTGCCTTGAGACGTTTTGCTTCATTGGCTTCCAATAGTTTTACGAGTTAAAAGCAAATTAGTAACCATAAGCGAGTTCTGAAAATTTATTCGATACATTGAAATAGTGGACCGCGAATTGAGAGTACCCTGACTTCTACTCTTTTTTTATATATAGCCTGCATATTTTAATTAAGACGTAAATTAACATGATTTTAATTCATCCGTCAAGATTTTCGGTCTGTCTCTCGAGTAACATATTAATTAGGACCCGTTTTCTGCAAATTGAAATGTGGAATTAAATGTCTATTCAATAAACAAGTTGCTTACGTACACTATTATTAGATTTTATATAATTAATGTTCTTCCTCCAGTTACATGAGATAAATATGTTAATAAAATAGAAATAATAATGAAAACTGTAGTTTTATAATGTAGTTTTTACATTTATTTATCAATTCTTATTTTTGCATCACACACTGACGTGCTACAGTATAATGGAAGAGAAATTCTATAAATGGGTGATGCATTGGTCATGTTTATATTAAAAGCTCATATTATTATGGTACTCTACGTATTATATCTTTTAATGCAACTATTATTTGCAGTACTTAGTTGAATTACTGTAAAGTCGTTTATGGAGTAGTAAGCTGGCATACATTCCAACAGATATTTAGTATTTTCTGCGGCCTATGACTATGTATAAGCGACCTCAATAAACCGCAGTCCTAAGGCCATGGTATTAACATAATATGTTAATTTTTGTATTTCATTTTTATGTGATGATCTACTTACAATTACATTGAATTCCTTTCTTTTGAACTTATTATCACTCTTGGCCTGAATGATTTTTATAGCTCTATGGGGCTCTCTAGGTATGGAAGAAGGCAATCAGTCGAAACCTAAATTCCTAATATATAGCACATTCATACTTCACTTAATAGTGGAAAAGGCTACTTCTGTATGAAGAGAAGAATTATATCTAGTTAAATAGAAAGAATAAATTTTTATTTTCATTTCTGCAAACTCTAGGTTCGTTAATTTTTTCAGCTTTCGTTTATTTTATTAATCATGTTAAAAATCGTTCTAAATGTGAGAAAATTTTGTTTTACTTAAGTATTACATATCGGACTTTTAATTAAGATTATTGCCTTTATGGCGGCTTTATTCTTCACTTTTATAGCTAAAGCTAATAATATAAGGTTCTATGTCGAATACACGATAAAATTGTATCAAATAGCAATACCCTCTTTAAATTTATTTTAAACTAGCTGACCTGTGCCCACTTCGTTGGGCGGTAATAGGTATTATCAAGCTATAACTTTTTTCTAGAACTCAATCATATATCTCTCATCGTTAAGGCAGCGTTCGTAAGAAACGTTTTACCATTTTTTCTCCGACTCCCCAGATATTACCCCCTACAACCTCACAAACTTTACCTCTTTATGATATTAGTATAGATAATATAATTAGTTAATAGCTTCTGCCCGTGACTTCGTACACGTGGAATGGTTGTTTTGCGCTAAAACGCAGCGGAAGCTCTGAAAAGGAAAAAATACCCCGATTTTGCAACATTCTTCATTGCTGCTCCGCTCCTATGGATCTTAGCGTGATAATATATATCTTATAACCTTCCCTGATAAATGAGCTATATAACACTGAAAGAATTTTTCAAATCGGACTAGTAGTTCCTGAGGTTACCCCTTACAAGTACGTCACAAACTCACAAACTCTACCTCTTTATAATATTATTATATTATATAGTAACTAGCGGGGCCGGCAGACGTTGTCCCGCCCTGATTATAAAAAAATCCTAGACGAATTATATACCAAAACGTTCCTTGTGAATCACTTTATCCACTGGTGAAAACCGCATAAAGATCCGTTGCGTAGTTTTTGAGTTTATCGCGAACAGACAGACAGACAGACGCGGTAGAATATAATGAAACGAACTGCGGAGGCCAACACTGAAACTTTCTTAATATAATATTCCAAAAGTCAAACAGTTTCGAATCTACATTTTCAATTTTCTGTTACGATATCATTCTGCCCTTAGGTTATTTGTTTAAGTTTTGTGTTTTGTTTTAATTGTATCGATTCATACTTGAGTTTCTACATCTGCAATATTGTATAAGATTTTATGTATACATCAAACTAAATCCAAAATCTATTATAATTTGAGCCATTACCTAATTTTGATACTGACAATAGATTTGTTTTAAAACAAAAATCTTTGCCATCGAAAACAAATAATTAAAATATTCTCCTTATATTATAGTAGCATTAACTTTTGTTCCTGGCTTCGTTCGCTTTAATGTAGATTGATCTAAGCGTTGCGAACAGTCTCTTTTTATGGATCAAGGGTATTCTGCGTCTTTTTTTGCACCCCTGACAATGTAATTGCAAAGTTTCATGATAATAGTTATTCATTCAGTAGTTAAGGAGTGAAATGTAATAAGCAAACAAACAAGCAAACAGGTATAGGCATTTATTATTAATAAGGAAGTTAGGATAAAGATGGCATAATGAAGACACAGTGTCTGACGGTATACATAGAACAATCCGAACCTTATCGCGACTGACGAGAGATAAGCAAACTTTTAACAGTCGTTTTTGTTATGTTCGCCTGGAAGGATTTTAGTTGTTGGATTACATAGAGGCTGCAGCTGATACAGAGATGAACTAAAACTAATAAAAAACACCATGCATGGTTCGCAGACTGGTACCGACCGATACCATAATTCCTGGTTACTAAATATAAGCAAGCTGATTGCAGAATGTGTCAACCCTAAGCTTACTATTATGATGAGTGTTACTCTTGCTGCGTGAGGTTCGTCATCCTGTTAGACATAGGGTGTAAGGGGTGTCGAAAAACATCATAAGACTTGAGACACCCAAGCCAACCTCACCAGCACGTGGTGCACCCTGCTGAATTACGAACGAGGCAATGGCGAAAGCAGAGTGGTAGGGTTTTACAGCCTGACTGGGTCGCAACTACCATGTATATAGCGAAAAAGCTCGTCATAGTGATTTGCTTCTGCGGGTCGCGTTTCGGTATCAGCCTGTGCATATCCAGCTTTTCGCAGGCCGGTATGACAGTGGCGACCGGCGATGGATAGTGTGCTAATCGGTGGTCGCCACTGTTTTTGGACTGTACTGTGCTTACCATCAGGCATAGTGCAGTCATTTTGCCGTGCTACAATTTAAAAAAAAAGACATAATTGCTATGTCCTAAGAAACAGCTTGCACACTATCTAAAATATATCTTAAAATGATTCAGTTATAAGCAATACATCTCAAAGAATTAAGATACATTTAATAGGTCTATGCACTTTGTGTTTCGCATATAAACACATTATATAAATCGGGGTATAGAATGAGCATTGGCATAGCATCCAAAGATGATCGCTTAAAGTATGTATAGATTGTTCTAAAATGCTTTATAACCAAGACATCGGCTGTCAAGTGCAATTGCAAAACATCTGTAGATGCTTGGCGCTTTATTTTAAACTTGACGGTGTTAGCTTGTCAGAGAGTCTTGGAAAAAGTCCTATCACCAAGCTGATACCAAGATGATAAGTTCTTCCACCGATAGTTCCGGCTCATTTGCAAAGATTTGAGCCTACGACGATCGACATGGTGTCCTAAAATGCTAATAACTGAGCCATCGTACTCAGTAACCAATTTAATATAAAATAAAATTCCACAACATAAATAACAATGAACACGGAAAATAAACTTGAATTAGGCAATGAATGAAAAGTTGAAATTGAAAAAGCAACTTTCTCACAAAGCAAAAATTTATTGATTACATCAACTTTATACAAAACGTTTGTATAACAAGAACTGCTACTTTTTGTCGCTGATTTTTGTGTTTAAATATACTTTCAAATAGACAACATTTAGAAATAAATATTGTAGACGTATACAGATTTGTAATACACTCTGGAAAATTGTATAAGTTATGCTTTTTAAATATTTTTACGAATTCAAAATCTACGACATCTTGTAATACCTTTCTAGATAATGAAATTTTTGTCATTTATTTTATTCATTTTTACTTTCCAAATTTTAAGATAAGTTTTTATATAAAAGACACTGATCATTACATTAATTTAACATTTTTTTAATATTCAGATTGAACTCAAGTATTTTCTACGTGGAACTCTGATATCGTTCTTCAATTGATAAGGTAAAATAACATCGTAAAAAGATTTAAAAAAAAACCTATTTCTTTTTCTCAATCCGTTTAATGAACGCAAAAAATAATAGATTTGGAAATTGTTTAAGTTTTAGAAATTGGCAGTTTTGAAATTTTATTTTGATTAAATTAAAATAACAATTACAGAATGATAATTTCATTTAATTCTATAACAAATTTGAATGAGATTTTGCACACAGGCAGGACAAAATCATCATCAAAATTCTAATCAAATATCTTCCCGAATTTTAATTTGTTTTTAAAGTAAAACTTCTTTAGGCGCATGAGGGTAAAATTTTTACAGGTGTAACGTCACGCAGGTATGCAACGGAAGTGACGTCATTTGCAGTAAACGCAGATCAAATAAATAAATAAACTTTTTATTTTTGTTTCTTGTTTGTATAAATATAAACAAGATTTATAAATTAGTTCGCCAAAGAAGTTTCACTTCTGACATGTGTACTTTGTACGCACGCACTTTTTTATATGATGTTATGTATGAATTATCAATAGTATAATAGAAATATCATAAAAGGAAATGTATATTTAAATAAAATAATGAGTGGTTAATCATTATTGTATATAAACGTATTATTAGCACAGGTAGTTACATCTTCATGTAATTTTGTTTACTGAGAAATGTTATTTTAAAATTAAAAGGATCATTAATACCTCTAGGAATCATAAAATAAATCAATAAAACGAATCGAAAGTGTTTATCGAATAAAAACACGCCAGAACTCGCTATTAATTGAATGAAAATATTCATTACACAATACTGAACATAAAAATAAATATTTCATAATTTAAGCTCTTCTACAGAGTATCTCGATACCGTGCAATAATTTGAGTTGCTATAGAAACGGATTACAGGCCGTGATTCTAAAAAAGGTAAAGTATATCGTGGCTTTATGGGGTCGATGTATCATAATCGGTTTTACGACAGGCATGAGAAGTTACTTTGCTTTGGACCAAGACGTTTTTATTCCTTTTTTTATTCTTTATGTACGGATTGGACCGTAAATCTTATATACTATGAAGCATCAAAATGCCAGTACCTAAAATACACCAATTACTTACTAGAAGGAAGGAGTTTAATCACAACGCTACCTCAGAAAGTGTTAATTAATTTAAGTTTTATGAAATTGAACTTGATTTGGCGGGTTTGGGAAAACTGATGAGAGTGAATTTTTACGATCCGTGCCCACACCGACACCGACACCTAAAAGTGACACCATGAAGTTGCTTGGTAATCGCCTGTCAAGTTTTCGTACGAACTGATAACTGAACTGATTCAAGGTCGTTATTAAAATGTAAATCAATCTACAATACGAGTTTTATATCAGAGCAGATAAAATATATATAAACAGATATCCATGTATGTTTGTGTGGGATTTTAAATTGCTTATGGTGGTGGACATTGATATAGAAAAACTCAAGATGCCACACTTAACGTCTCACAGCCGGCACATAAAAATGAGTGCATAATTTTGGATTATACAGTCATTTGAAATAGTACCGCGTTTCTTGCGTCCTTGTAAAGACAACTTTAAATCATTCAGTCAAGGTTGTATTTGCAAAATTATAAGTTTATCGCAAAACTATAACCACGTGTGTGTCTTGGGTTTTTATATATCAATGATATAAGCCAAAGGAGTTTCACGTCCTCCGCGTGTACAATGTTTTTGTTTGTTCCATAAACATCCAAAGTATCAGTTTCTTATTCATAATGTTTGTTTCCCTTTTTTACCTCCATCCTATGTATCTCGGTTCTCATTTGTCCAATCTCGCCGGCAGTCGACTTTGCAGATTGCATATTCTTCTTTAATTCCAAAGCTAATATACCCTGGCAATAGAATCATAATATTACCACCTAAATTAATATAAAGTACATAATTTTTACTATCACAAGGGTTATACATTCATCACATAGTTTCATAGTCTTTGTTCTATCGATGCATTATTTAGTGAAAGAATTCACCGTCTTTTCTCTTTTATAAGGAAATAATTTTCAATTAATGTCGTCAACAAAACATACTTGGCAAATAGTTACCATGAATTCAGTGAATTGCACTCAATATTTTTCACTTAAATGTTATTTAGAACAGTATTAAAAAATATATATATTTTAACATACACCAACTGACCTTTCTTTGCCAGATAAGAGCCTCCCTTTGAACACGATCAAGTTCTTGCGATAAATTTATCTTTTCCTTATCCAGGGCCTCTATATCGTCCTCCAATTGGATGATTTCAGTTTCTGCATTCTGTTAAGAAATATTATGACGTAGGTGCCCGAAGG
>MU161057.1:14257-52550 GCA_015888305.1 Antheraea pernyi
TAGCCTATAACCTTCCCTGATAAATGAGCTATATAACACTGAAAGAATTTTCTAAATCGGACCAGTAGTTCCTGAGATTACCCCTTACAACGTCACAAACTCACAAACTTCACCTCTTTATAATATTAGTATAGATTAAAGTCTTCATAAAGAATTCCTATAACAAGTAAGGGAGTAACAATGCCAACATAGCGACCTGTGAAGTTTGCCAGTCCATTAACTGAAACAATGCCAACTACTAATGTCTCATCCAATTACTTTTTTATATCGAAACTTTGTAATAAAAAATTGTTCACTTTTCCATGCGTTTTTTCATACAAACCTTGTTTTTACAATGGCAAATATAACAACAAAAAATTAGTCAAATAAATATAGGCATTCTGTAGACATATACATTCCGCGATTGATTTTTATTTATATAGATTTTCATATGAGATGAAATGATATATTTACCTGATGCAATTCAGATTCGAGTCCCTCTTTAGTGGCCTGCATAGCTTCTAGACTAGACCGGCACTGAGCCAAGGACCTTTCTTTAGGTCCACGAGACCTTTCTATTGAGGCTAATTCTTCTTTCATCAGGCGTATATCAGCTTTGACTTTATCGAATATATCTCTGCGAATGGAAAACATTAAAATTTTACAATTTAGATACACATTTTCACAGGTTTAAAACAAACTAGAATTAAGAATAATTATTATGCTGTGGGTTGATTTTTCATCCACCTTATTATGGAAGAAAATACCAAAGAATCTATACATATAAGTGTCTGTTGTGATGTCAAAATAACAGCTTTTTTTATTAAATCTATATGATAGTATACTTGGAACATATAAGAATAACCAATTTTTGTCTATCTATTTGTTCCTGTTAATATCCGGACATAAAATAAAAATACGCAGTCAAAGTCGCGAGTAACAGCTAGTGTATAATAATAACAATAAAACTTCACTGTTAATTAAAATTACTATAATGATTATAAAGAAATACTATAAACTAATTAATTGCTATCAATTAATTCAATAATAACAATGAATTTTAACAGTTCAATCAATCATTATGAAATTAGCAAACCTGTGTTTTTATATGGGTTTTTTTACTATCTGTTTTACGATAACTCGCCGCTAGGGGTCACTGCTATATATGAACATTATTATATTTTATATGCAACTTAACGCGAACTAAACTATAAACCATTGCATTGAGTTGTTGTTTTTAAAACATATAGTTACCGCCTTATTACAAAATTTTAAATACGCAATGAACATTTGTTTAAAAACGTTTGTATACAAAAGAGTGTCATACCCTTGTTTACAGATAGACACGGTTTAAACATTGCCTACCGCTTGTCTAAGTTGACAGTACTTATTTTATTGTTGTGATTTATTGTATTTTTATTTGCCGGCGAAAGACTTTTCGTAGTAAAATATTAATTTCCTGGGTATCATTAATTTAGATGTAGATAAATTATAATTTTTTAGAGATTCACAAGTAAATTATAACTACTACTACATGACATATGACATTATAGACATTTGACAATGTATTTAATCTAAGATTATAATGTTGGTCCACTTTACGCACTTGGACGTAATATATTAAACTTACAAATTGCTTATTTCAACAATTGCATAAGTTTAATACTAAAATGTCACAATAATGATAATCAATTTAACTTAAAATACGTAAATTTTTTTAATGAGGATCTGAACAAAAAAATTTATTCATTAATTCAAAATATCTGTAAGTAATAAAAAACTAAAACCAGTTAGCTAGTGACCGCTTGGACACACTTTGTATATACAGTCAAAATCGTTTATAGCGACATCGTTTAGAACAACATACCGATTATATTGACCCAGAACAAGTGTCCCGGCTGAATGCAGTATCTCGAAAAAATCACCGGTTGTTACGACAAAATATAAGCAGTCCCTTCGATGTCGTTATAACAGTTTTTGACTGTATTTTAAATCTGATGGAATTGATATGTTGGTAGAGCCACGCTGAAGCTATTATTGGTTTCAGCACAAATGGGTCGGCTCGTCCGGGGTACTACCACCCTCTCATAGAAAAACCGACGTGAAGTAACAGTGCTTGCATTGTTACGCTTCGTTAGGTTAGTGAGAGCACCGGAGGCCCACTTCCCCTCTCCTCTCCCCTTCCCCAAACACAGGCTGGCAACGGACTTTCGACTCCCCTGGTGTTGTTAGTGTCTATGGACGGTGGTGATCACTTTATATAACGTACTCTGTGGTGATCACTTAACATCAGGTAACCCACGTGTTCGTTTGCCTCCTATAATACAAAAAAAAAAAAAATCTGTTCAACAAGATTTCAAATTTTAGTGTTTAGTAAAACTCGTATTAAACGCATGTTCATTTTTGTAATAAGAATATTTAACATACTTCGCTTTCCCTTGTTTAGTTTCCGTTCTCTGCATTTCTGAAACGATGGAATTGATGCTCGTCTCAGTCTTGTTCAGCTCTTGTCTTAACGTATTCAGTTCTTGTTCCAACGTAGTTATCTGGTCCATGAGTTCTGAACGGGTTTTCTGCATTTCCAAACGTGAACGCGATTGATTGAAGTAACCGCCGGTCAATGAGCCTTTGGATGACACCTGTAATTATATGAAAATAAGCATTATTCTAAAGCAGTGCGTCCCCGATTTTTTTTCTCATAGACCACTTCATCAAATTTAGTTGGTTCTGATGGACCCCATGCAGCTAGATTTCTACCATATTCCCAAACCATACTAATAACTGGACAAAAAATGTGAAGATTAGATCTAATTGTGGAAATTTGCGTTTCAACTGAATTCCTGTTGTACTTACATTGCACTGAACATGGAATATGCAAGTTTTTACAACTAACAGTCGCAAAAAAAAAGTACCGTGTAGTTTTCGATAAAGTATTTCTAGTTTTACTTCTTAGACAGTCGATTCTTATATAAAAGAAATATCAGGATATCTTCTATCAACATAAAGATATTAAAGTTTTAATTATTAACAAACTATAATATTTTATAAACATTACGCGTTCAGCAATGTATCAAGTGGGATGAAGTATTGGTAAGTAAATCTCTCCTCTCTCTATTCAATTTAGCCACCATATTTAAATTCTTCTTCTTCTTACCCTAATCCCACATAAGTAGGATCGGTACAACATGTTTGTCATGTTGTGGTATATATATGATTTGGCTTAATTTTACGATCGGCCGCCTGCCTGACATCAACCCTCCTTGGGATTATTTTGTTGTACCACTGTATTTATGATTATTATCATATATTTACGAAGTCTGATGGGTTCTTTTAGCCTTACAATTTTTCGATCCGCTTAAAAACTTTGCCTATAAAATAAAAAAAAAAAATCTGTACAACAAGATTTCAAATTTTAATGTTTAGTAAAACTCGTATTAAACGCATGTTCATTTTTGTAATAAGAAGTTGGTAACTTATTAACCCATAATATTCAATTACAGTTACACTTAAATGTATTTGTTTCCTAGATATAAGTTCTATTTTGTAATTATTATTGTCTTTATTTATTAACATCTAATTATTTAATGCATGGACCCCGTTCGGGTAAAAGCCTCCCCCAAGGAATACCATCCCTCTCTGTCATTAGCTCTGGCCAGCCAATTTCTACCCGCACACGCTACAATTTCGTCTGCCCATCTGGCTTTCGGTCGACCTCTTGATCTGGTGCCTTTTGGCCCAGACCACTTTACTGACCGTAGAGTCCATCTATCGTCCTTGTGACGCGCTACATGACCCGCCCACTTCCATTTAGCCTTGCAATGAAGGCTAAGGTTAAATTGGATATATTACACTGGCCTAATTTGGAAGAGTAAAATTATATAATTAATATTTAATACTACCTATAAAGTGACTCTCCCATGACTAACTTGAGATTGGCAGAATTCGTATCTACGAGACGCCAATATACAAATGTTGAACTTGAACAACACGTCTTATTTTAAAACTCATGAAATTGTTTCTAAATCATTAAATCTGTCAACCTTTTTGGCCGCTCTGAATATAGTCTTAAGTTCAGGCTTGGGCATAATACAGTCTAAAGTTTAATACAAATCGAAGTTAAAATGTTATTATCTAAAATTGGCATTTATTAATCCTTAAGTCATCTCAATGTTTTTACAGTATATAGTGTATGTATTTATACCTAAATTTGTGTTCTGCATATAATATTATGAATTCAGAAATCATATGCATTGAATTATATAATGCATAGAATTCAAAGCCGTCAAAAGTATTGGCATAGACTGTACTGTAATATTTTATTACGAGCTTGTCCTCTATTTCCAGGAAAATATTATGATAAAAACCATAGCATGGCATACCGCAGCTAAGTTAAATATCTGTGGTAAAGCACCTATTGGATGATCCGGAACATCCACTTAAAAGCTGGTGTTCTGTTTTAGGTTTAGTATTTAAACATTTTAGCTAACATCGCCATTTAGCATCGGGTGAGACTGTGGTTAGACATATAAAGCGTATAAAGTATAGGGCACTTTCAATTTAATCGGTTAGTATCAGACTGTTCCCATATGAGTGATTTGTGACATACTAGTGAGGAGAGCACATTGTTGGCGCGCATTATATATATTCATGTTTCCGAACGCACAAGCGTCCCCTCCACCTCCCTTCCTATCCAATCATCTGTCACTTACGCCACGATCCTTACCGCGGACGCAACAAAAACAAACGATTTCTTCATACGCAAGAATTGGTAGTCACCCATTACTACTATTCTAAAACTATTTTGTAAAAAGCGCATAGACACTGAATCATATATAGTGCATAAATATATCGCCACGAGTGAAGTGAACCAGAAAAATAAACACCGGTGAGTCCGCATCCCTTATTTCTTTGAACCAGCACCTTTACGCACAAAACACACATCGTGTTTTGCATTTTGTAAAATAAATAATTACTTACTATTGATGACAAAAAAACACAAAGACTTATTGACAAAATACAGGTTCGGCCCGCTAAATGGAACTCAAAATGTAATGATTATTCTAATCATATACAGAAAAAAAAAGACTTGGGAAGGTATATGTGAAAAATTTATCACAGATTTAAATAATAAAAATACAAATGAAAATAATTCTGAAAGTAATTTATTTCTATATTGAAACGATTATATAAATTGTTTTGCCATAATAGTTGACCTTCTGGAGTAACAAAATATTCTGAAAATTCGTCACAGACCGCTGATAAATTTGGCCCTGATCTGGCCTACATTCGATAGATGAGCTCAAAGTTGTTTCTTGAGAGTTATGTGGTACAAAATTATGTACAACACAGTTAGCTTGAAACAATATCTATCGCAAATGATATTTCTACATTTAATAGTCTATGCAATATTCTCCGTAGAATTCAAAGTCGTCAAAATTATTGACATAGACTGTACTGTAATATTTTATTACAAGCTTGTCCTCTATTTCCAGGAAAATAATATGAAAAAAAATGGTAGAGCCACGCTGAAACTATTACTGATTTCAGCATGAATAGGTCGGCTCGTCCGGGGTAAGTACCACCCTCTCATAGAAAACCGACGTGAAGTAACAGTGCTTGCCATTGTTGCGTTTCGTTCGATCAGTGAGAGCGCCGGAGGCCCACCTCCCCTACCCTCTCCAATCCCCCAAAGGGTGGCAACGCACTTGCAGCTCCTCTGGTGTTGTTAGTGTCCATGGATGGTGGTGATCACTTAACATCAGGTGACCCATCTGTTCGTTTGCCACCTATGACATATAAAAAAAAAACCATAGCATGGCATACCGTAGCTAAGTTAAATATCTGTGGCATGGCACCTATAGGATGTTCCGGAACATCCACTTAAAAGCTGGTTCTGTTTCAGGTTTAGCATTTTAACATTTTAGCTTAAATCACCACTTAGCATCTGGTGAGATTGTAGTCAGATATAAAGCGTATAAAGTATAGGGCGCTTTCAATTTAATCGGTTAGTGCCGGACTGCTACCGCGTGAGTGATTCGTGACTTACTAGTGAGGAGAGTACATAATATATACGACGACATAAAAATTGATTGACAAAATACAGGGTCGGCCCGCTAAATGAAACTCAAAATGTAACGATTATTCTAATAGTATACAGAAATAAAAGACTTATGAAGGTATATGTGAAAATATTATCACAGATTTAAAAAATAAGAATACGAATGAAAATAATTCTGAAGGTAATCATTTATTTCTATATTGAAATGATTATATTATATTGTTTTGCCATAATAGTTGACCTTCTGGAGTAACAAAATATTCTGAAAATTCGTCACGGACCCACTGATAAATTATGATAATTTTGGGCCTGAACTGGCCTACCTTCGGTAGATGAGCTTAAAGTTGTTTCTTGAGAGTTATGTGGTACAAAATTATGTACAACACAGTTAGCTTGAAACATATCTATTGCAAATGAGATTTCTACATTTAATAGTCTATGCAATATTCTCCATTTGTTAGTCACATGAATCGTCGTGTGTAACTCAAACGATAGTTGAAGAAGATTTTTTTCTTTTAAATTTCAGTGAAGCTTACGAAAATCACCAGTTTGGTGTATAGTACAAAGCATTAGCGCAACTCTAGGACGGAGTCGTCTGTTTTTTTTTTTTTTTTTAATTTTTTTTACCTCATAACTTTGGACTGGGTGAACCGATTTTGATTCTTGTTTTTTTATTGAAGATTTTTTTCTTTTAAATTTCAGTGAAGCTTACGAAAATCACCAGTTTGGTGTATAGTACAAAGCATTAGCGCAACTCTAGGACGGAGTCGTTTGTTTTTTTTTTTTTTTTAACAAAAAGAATGAAATGAAATGGTTGTAAACGGTGTGAATATTGAGATGACATCTGAAAGGAGAGTGTGAAAAAGGAAAAATGTGTTCTACTGACCCTACTTAGGTGGGATAAGGGTAAGAAGATGATGATTTAGGGTAAGAAGAGCAGCACCAGCAATTACGCTTTCTCGTCTGAATCCTTGGCTCTACTGAAGACAAGTATTGGTGGACATCACTAAAATACAGTAGGACTGCAACCGCATAGCACTAGAAGATCTAGAAGACATACATACCTGATCTCCCTCGAGGGTGACGCAGTCCAGATGGAACTGTTTCCCCAATTCAGTAGCACATTCCAAGTTCCTACAGATAAGCGTTTTCCCGAATATGTACTTCATTGCTTTCGCATATTTCAGATCATATTTCAATTTTTGTACCATGGCTATGGCATTCTGCAATTTATAATAAAATTTATATCAGTATCAATTTAAAAAAATACAATAGCGCCTGTAAAAGAATTCTATGATGACTTCAATGTTCTAACAAAATGATTGTCTCTTTGTTAGGCATTTCTAGAAAGATTTTATCACAATGCAGAATTCATGTTCCATTATTATTTTCCTTCTAAGCTATATTCATTAAGCAAGATGACACTACCTACTATCACAAAATATAGAGTCAAATAACGCTATAAAAACCAATGTACAATTCACACGTGTGAAGTGAAACCCTTAAAACAATTATAAAATATTCATATCCATACTAATATTCTGAAGCTGGAGAGTTTGTTTGTTTCATTGAACATGCTCAGAAAATACTGGTCCGATTTGAAAAATCTTTCAGTGTTACCTAATTCATCTAGGAAGGCTATAGGCTATATATCATCACGCTAAGATCAATAGGAGCGGAGCACCAGTAAAGAATTGAGAGCTTCCAGTGCGTGTTTTAGCTTTAGCCAAAAGTAACTATTCCACGCGGACGAAGTCGCGAGCAGTAGCTAGTAAACAATACATTATGCACGTTATGACATCTTTTCCCAGGGTTTCGAAATATACAAACAAACAGACACGCACGCACAGACACAACCAATCACGCACGCGCAGACACACAGACGCACGCACGCACACGCACGCACGCACACAGAGACACACAAGTACAACGCTCAAAACAGACAAGTGTTAGGTAATACATGTTGGAGATTTATATATATAATGCAACAGTTTGTTATTAGCTATGCTATTTAAATAGTCTAACTAAATAAGTATGTTTTACTCTGTGGTAATTCTCTTTGTGTCCGCGTCTACACCCGTGAACATCTCTGCACCCTTTCCTAGTTTTGTTTCATTAAGTATAATATTAGAAAACCAGTAAAAGACTATTATTACAAAGAAAATACAGTTCATTGGGAATAATCTAAAAGTACAATAAATAATAGCCAGTTCACAAATATAAGAAACATCTACACAATGTATATGTTTGTCGCTTTTTCGTTTCAAGAATTTGTAAATCACAACGGGACTATTCACTTCACTTCAAAAAAACAAATGAACTACATATCAGACCTAAACAAAAACTTGTATTTAATTTTTGTAATTACAGAACATTGACCACAAAACAATAAAAACATCTGCTACAAGTAATAGGCGTTTTATCGCATGGAAATTATTCATTAAGATATTATCAACGTTTGTCCAAAACACACTTCATAAGAGACAAGAGAAGAAATTGTTGGAATCAATAACTCTTCTTCAAAATTATAAACGTTTTTCGGTGATTTATAAACCCAGTTTGTGTTTTTAAACTAACTGTTTACAACTAATATCAACTCTCCAGAATATTCCTGATAATTTAGTAACTCTATTTTTTACGTATCAATGAAAAGTGTTACTATTCACTTTTAGTACTTGAAGTTTCATCTTTCACAGAATAAAATTATACATGAATCTATCTATACATACGAATAATAACAATGTAAATCTAAAGTGTCTGTTCTTTATCGATTTTTGTAAAAAAAAAAACCACAGGTGTCTAGGAATAAGTAATAGAATACATTTTAATCATTTTTAGAAATGTCTGTCTGTCTGTCTGTTTGTATGAACACGCAGAACTGCTAAAGTACTGGCTTCACAATAAAAGCACACCAGAAACTCATAGAGCGTATCCTCGAGAATAACTTAGTCTCAGGAGTGCGAGTCCGTGTGCGTGTAACCTTATGTAAAAACAGTGATTAATAAGGTTATCTGAATGTATTAAGTACACTTACTTATCTATTTGTCTCTCGTACTTAAGTCGCGTCGTCGTTAAAATCACGATAACTTTTGATAGAGTGGACCGATTTTAATGATATAAACAGTAAGATATGCTCGCAGATGTGCTTTATGATATTCTTGGTGTGGTTTTATTGTGAACCCAGTACTTTAGTAGTGATGCGTGTTCATACAGACAGACAGACAGACAGATGACAGACATTTCTAAAAATGATTGGAATGTATTTTATTATTTATTCCTAGACACCTGCAACGATTTTTTTCACAAAAATCGAAAAAGTACAGACATTTATTTTCTTACTGTATGTATAGATCTATAGAACTGATTATCTATATGATTTATTTATCAAATTAGTAGGATCCTAACGGCCCGAGATGGATGAACGTACTAAATGCTGCAGCAATCATGTCGGTATAGTAGATATAGGTGTTGGTGTCTCCGGATATTGCTACTATAGCATGTGAAACGCATAGCAGATGTGCTCACACTTGAACTGCTGGCGTTCCACCTCAATATTGTTCTCTAGTTAGATATTGGTAACTCCTGCTAAAGACGATGAAAGAAAGCCTGACTTAATTATAGATCAAATTGATTTGTTTATTCATAACATTTTGCTTTAGTCACATAACTACTTAATCGGCACGGTAATACGGAATCGGCAAATTGATCTTTAGAGGGTTTTAGCGTTTGACCACAATCTCACCTGATGTTATTATAACAATATAACAGTTACTAAAAACGAATGTAGCTTTATGTGTATTATGTTGTAATAATAAAAAAATATAAAAATGTTATGTATTGTGAAGGGATAAACCAGGTCGAGTTTCCTGCCGGTTCTTCTCGATGACTGGGCTGTTTTCCGAACCGGTGGTAGCTTTGACGTTCATAAGTGCCTTCTCAGGGCTTAATTGAATAAAGAGTATTTTGATTTTGAATGTGATATAGAATATGGTACGGTATATGGTCCAGACAAGTAGTTAAATATAAACTTTACAATATTACCATATTCATATGTTTACATATTATAATCGTTCTATTTCATAAAAGATCGGTGTGAACAAATAAAAGTCAATAATTATTTATCTTAAAAGAGATACTTACATTATCCGAAGGATATTGCATGTCACGCACTTGAAGCCTATTCAAAGGCATAAAGGTAACCTCCCCGGGTAAACTCTGTTTATTCATTTCCTTTAGAATCTTCGTGCCCACTGTATCCGATTCGACTATGTGATGGAACAATCTGTTACCGGCTGTCACCTACAAAGAATACAGTGAATATATTTTTAATCTCGTTTAATATATTCGTTTCTGTTAGTAAGCTGATAGCTAATATGAAAGATGCCATTAGCTAGCTAAGGAGACAAGAAATCAAAATCCGTGAACGGAATGACGTATATAAAGAAAAAGTTATAATATATAAGTTGTTACATGTCAAAATCAGCTAAATTTAATTTTGTTTATATGTTTAATTTTTTTTATAGATATTCAGTTTTTATACACCTAGAACGAAGTTCAAATTCTGCCTTTTATTAAAGTTTTACGTTTTTTTATAATCTTCATATTTAATACATACAAGATTTGAAGCTCTTAAAAAACAACGTAAAATATTAGGAACAGCTGAAATTGGATTTAACTTTATTTTAAAATATAATGACTCATATGACAAATAAAACAGGATGTGATATGTCATATCTAATTCGATTTTGTTTTATATTAAGGTATCAAGTTCTTATATGTTACAGTTATAATTTTATAGAGATTAAAGATTTTCTTAACTAGTAGTCGATATTCGAGTTTAATTCATAAATTATTCAAGTTACAATATTAAGCAAAAAAAAAAACGAAAATTTGCCAAAGTTTTTATTGATAACATTAAAGTATGTTAAACCTAATGGACAAAAAGAGAATAATAAAAATCAGATGAGAAACAAACGAAGTGTTAATATGTTCTTAATTGTTTTCCCTCTACATAATTATATAAGTACTAGCTGACCCGGCCACTCATTTATGTGGTTCAGTTATTACATCTTTAATTAAAATCATAATAAAGTATTTGGTGCCTAAAAATTCCTAAAAAAACGGAAACTCAAAGTCCGATATGAAATTCACTATGAAAACGCGGTGCCATCTATGAGATATCTATAAAAGTCAGTCCTACAGTTTTTCGTCGACAAACTAATTAAAAGCGCCATCTGTTAAAGTTTGATGAAACTTACAATTAATAACAATAATCAAACATTGATAATAATTTAATTTATAAGTAAAAAATATCGAGGTCATTAAACGAAATTTAAATTATCCAATATCTCAAATTAATCAAATTAACAGAGTACGTTATATAAATAGAGGTCGCACTCGGTATTTCCAATCAGCGCCTATATAATACTAGTTTTGAACTAATATCTGTTAGTTATAAATGGACATTTATAGCTATGTATGTATGCATACAGCAGTACTGCGTAAATCGTATACAAGTTTTTGGTAATTTTTATTTGTAATGAATATATTCATCGTAAGGCAAATCTAAATCCAAGTATGTATATGCAGGAGTCAATGTTTATAAGTAGATCTGGAGATAGATAAAATTGTTTGTAGGAGGCAAGAAAATTTAAGGGAGCACACTCTCGTAACAGATACGTAAACAAAAAGAATGAAAATAAACATTTGAAATGTATGAATTAATTGTCGTTCACCATATTTTGTTATCAAACTTGCAAAAAAAATAATAATAACAGTGCCATCTAGTAAGTTAATTGATAACCAAAATTAGACGAGCCTTTTCCATACAAATCTGATTCAGAGGAGTGAAAAAAGCCTGATTGAACCAACGTAAATGCCAACTTTCATGAGATTCGGTTGAGTAGTTTCTGAGTTCATAGTGGATAAATATATGACACTCAACCCTGCTCTCGCGTGGCAGCAGTCCGATACTAACCGCTTAATTTGAAAGCGCCCTAACCCGTGTACAGTGCGCCAACCCTGCTCTCGCGTGACAGCAGTCCGATACTAACCGCTTAATTTGAAAGCGCCCTAACCCGTGTGCAGTGCGCCAACCCTGCTCTCGCGTGACAGCAGTCCGATACTAACCGCTTAATTTGAAAGCGCCCTAACCCGTGTACAGTGCGCCAACCCTGCTCTCGCGTGACAGCAGTCCGATACTAACCGCTTAATTTGAAAGCGCCCTAACCCGTGTACAGTGCGCCAACCCTGCTCTCGCGTGACAGCAGTCCGATACTAACCGCTTAATTTGAAAGCGCCCTAACCCGTGTACAGTGCGCCAACCCTGCTCTCGCGTGACAGCAGTCCGATACTAACCGCTTAATTTGAAAGCGCCCTAACCCGTGTGCAGTGCGCCAACCCTGCTCTCGCGTGACAGCAGTCCGATACTAACCGCTTAATTTGAAAGCGCCCTAACCCGTGTACAGTGCGCCAACCCTGCTCTCGCGTGACAGCAGTCCGATACTAACCGCTTAATTTGAAAGCGCCCTAACCCGTGTACAGTGCGCCAACCCTGCTCTCGCGTGACAGCAGTCCGATACTAACCGCTTAATTTGAAAGCGCCCTAACCCGTGTACAGTGCGCCAACCCTGCTCTCGCGTGACAGCAGTCCGATACTAACCGCTTAATTTGAAAGCGCCCTAACCCGTGTGCAGTGCGCCAACCCTGCTCTCGCGTGACAGCAGTCCGATACTAACCGCTTAATTTGAAAGCGCCCTAACCCGTGTACAGTGCGCCAACCCTGCTCTCGCGTGACAGCAGTCCGATACTAACCGCTTAATTTGAAAGCGCCCTAACCCGTGTACAGTGCGCCAACCCTGCTCTCGCGTGACAGCAGTCCGATACTAACCGCTTAATTTGAAAGCGCCCTAACCCGTGTACAGTGCGCCAACCCTGCTCTCGCGTGACAGCAGTCCGATACTAACCGCTTAATTTGAAAGCGCCCTAACCCGTGTGCAGTGCGCCAACCCTGCTCTCGCGTGACAGCAGTCCGATACTAACCGCTTAATTTGAAAGCGCCCTAACCCGTGTACAGTGCGCCAACCCTGCTCTCGCGTGACAGCAGTCCGATACTAACCGCTTAATTTGAAAGCGCCCTAACCCGTGTACAGTGCGCCAACCCTGCTCTCGCGTGACAGCAGTCCGATACTAACCGCTTAATTTGAAAGCGCCCTAACCCGTGTACAGTGCGCCAACCCTGCTCTCGCGTGACAGCAGTCCGATACTAACCGCTTAATTTGAAAGCGCCCTAACCCGTGTGCAGTGCGCCAACCCTGCTCTCGCGTGACAGCAGTCCGATACTAACCGCTTAATTTGAAAGCGCCCTAACCCGTGTACAGTGCGCCAACCCTGCTCTCGCGTGACAGCAGTCCGATACTAACCGCTTAATTTGAAAGCGCCCTAACCCGTGTACAGTGCGCCAACCCTGCTCTCGCGTGACAGCAGTCCGATACTAACCGCTTAATTTGAAAGCGCCCTAACCCGTGTACAGTGCGCCAACCCTGCTCTCGCGTGACAGCAGTCCGATACTAACCGCTTAATTTGAAAGCGCCCTAACCCGTGTGCAGTGCGCCAACCCTGCTCTCGCGTGACAGCAGTCCGATACTAACCGCTTAATTTGAAAGCGCCCTAACCCGTGTACAGTGCGCCAACCCTGCTCTCGCGTGACAGCAGTCCGATACTAACCGCTTAATTTGAAAGCGCCCTAACCCGTGTACAGTGCGCCAACCCTGCTCTCGCGTGACAGCAGTCCGATACTAACCGCTTAATTTGAAAGCGCCCTAACCCGTGTACAGTGCGCCAACCCTGCTCTCGCGTGACAGCAGTCCGATACTAACCGCTTAATTTGAAAGCGCCCTAACCCGTGTGCAGTGCGCCAACCCTGCTCTCGCGTGACAGCAGTCCGATACTAACCGCTTAATTTGAAAGCGCCCTAACCCGTGTACAGTGCGCCAACCCTGCTCTCGCGTGACAGCAGTCCGATACTAACCGCTTAATTTGAAAGCGCCCTAACCCGTGTACAGTGCGCCAACCCTGCTCTCGCGTGACAGCAGTCCGATACTAACCGCTTAATTTGAAAGCGCCCTAACCCGTGTACAGTGCGCCAACCCTGCTCTCGCGTGACAGCAGTCCGATACTAACCGCTTAATTTGAAAGCGCCCTAACCCGTGTGCAGTGCGCCAACCCTGCTCTCGCGTGACAGCAGTCCGATACTAACCGCTTAATTTGAAAGCGCCCTAACCCGTGTACAGTGCGCCAACCCTGCTCTCGCGTGACAGCAGTCCGATACTAACCGCTTAATTTGAAAGCGCCCTAACCCGTGTACAGTGCGCCAACCCTGCTCTCGCGTGACAGCAGTCCGATACTAACCGCTTAATTTGAAAGCGCCCTAACCCGTGTACAGTGCGCCAACCCTGCTCTCGCGTGACAGCAGTCCGATACTAACCGCTTAATTTGAAAGCGCCCTAACCCGTGTGCAGTGCGCCAACCCTGCTCTCGCGTGACAGCAGTCCGATACTAACCGCTTAATTTGAAAGCGCCCTAACCCGTGTACAGTGCGCCAACCCTGCTCTCGCGTGACAGCAGTCCGATACTAACCGCTTAATTTGAAAGCGCCCTAACCCGTGTACAGTGCGCCAACCCTGCTCTCGCGTGACAGCAGTCCGATACTAACCGCTTAATTTGAAAGCGCCCTAACCCGTGTACAGTGCGCCAACCCTGCTCTCGCGTGACAGCAGTCCGATACTAACCGCTTAATTTGAAAGCGCCCTAACCCGTGTGCAGTGCGCCAACCCTGCTCTCGCGTGACAGCAGTCCGATACTAACCGCTTAATTTGAAAGCGCCCTAACCCGTGTACAGTGCGCCAACCCTGCTCTCGCGTGACAGCAGTCCGATACTAACCGCTTAATTTGAAAGCGCCCTAACCCGTGTACAGTGCGCCAACCCTGCTCTCGCGTGACAGCAGTCCGATACTAACCGCTTAATTTGAAAGCGCCCTAACCCGTGTACAGTGCGCCAACCCTGCTCTCGCGTGACAGCAGTCCGATACTAACCGCTTAATTTGAAAGCGCCCTAACCCGTGTGCAGTGCGCCAACCCTGCTCTCGCGTGACAGCAGTCCGATACTAACCGCTTAATTTGAAAGCGCCCTAACCCGTGTACAGTGCGCCAACCCTGCTCTCGCGTGACAGCAGTCCGATACTAACCGCTTAATTTGAAAGCGCCCTAACCCGTGTACAGTGCGCCAACCCTGCTCTCGCGTGACAGCAGTCCGATACTAACCGCTTAATTTGAAAGCGCCCTAATCTCGGGCCGTGGATGTAGACATTGTGGATTATAATTTAAAAATAGTTATAAAAAATGAAAATGAAGCTGCCATAAAGGCAATAATGTCAGTTAAAGAGATTACAACTATTTTTTCATATAAGTAATAAAAAAAACCAAGAGTTTGGAGAAATATATTTAAAAAAAACAAATCTCAATAATAATGCCAGCATATAAAAGCCTTTCGCAAGCTAGATAGACCCTGTTTGATTCCTAAACAAGACAAACTAACAAAGAGTCACTGTCGGTCAGTTGCAGGAAACTTCCATTAAGTCTTAATGGTGTCATTATAATTTTAATCCTCCATTAAACACTTATGTGCATTGCAAGAATGTCCAATTGACAGGATTAGTTTAATGACCCATTAAATTTAATTATTAATCTGTCAAAGTTGTCATTAGCTCGGTTTTTCGTTGCAAGAAACTTTAAAGGCACTCTATTTTGACACTTCATTAGTTAAATTTTAATGGCGGATAATTCGTTCATTAGCGGTCCATTACGGAAGGATAAGGCATTTTTCGTTGTTTTTAATAGTATTTATTTAACTTTTGTGATATGTCTTCCACATCACTTCATTGTAAGATGAAGAAGTTTTCTATCCTAACATACCGGATCGAATTGATATATGGAACAAATATGATGATACAGAATTTATATCTAAATTCAGGTTCCCTAAAGAAACTGTACAATAAATTCAGAATATTTTTTTTAATTCCATTGCAAAAAAAGTTTGTACTTTTTTATTGAATTTATTGAAAAATTTCGTATGTCGGTATTTAAAGTATTCAAACAACGCGACACGCTACCACGATACCATGCTGTGACGTGATGAACACTGAACTGACAACTCGAAACAAAATGCGTTTTATTTGAATAGAACAGCAACACACACTTGCAAAAATGTACAGAACAAAACGCAATTCATTCATTCATTTTAAAATCAGTCACTCTTTCTCATTAATGATTTCATTTGTTAATGAAAACTTAATGGGATTGGAGAAAACATTACGCAACAGTCATTAATTTAATGACAGCATTAATTTTAATGGAACATTAACAAATGGGCATCTAATGACAGTTTTCTTGCAACTGACTGTGTGTCTGGTTTTTTGGCATGTGCAGGCTCCTCACAACCCAGGCAATATTTGATTTCTGCAGATATAAACAAATGTGTCTTTGAATTTTAAAATGAGTTAAATCCAATTTTAATGGATCATATAATATGTTTATTTTTTTAAAGATTAGCAGTATTTATACACCTACAACTAAGTTCAAATTTTGCCTTACCTAAGGTTTTTAGTTGTTTTATGATTTTCATAATTTACATGTAGAAAATTTGACGATCTTGAAAAGTAACGTACCTAAATTATAAGGTACGGCTAAATAAGATATAGATAATTTTGAAATGTAAATAAACACAAAATAGACTAACTTCAATTCCTTCTCGATCCATCGGTCCCTGTCCTGTTTGGAGGTGAACTGCGTGCCGCGGCCCTGCTTCGCGTACAGCTCCTGCCGCTTCTGCTGGTTGAGTGCGAGCGCGCGCGTGCACTCCTCCTCGCGCCCCTTCATCTCCTCGTACTTCGGCTTCAGCTCCTCCAGCTCCCTCTCTTCCTCCTCTATCTGCTGCCTCAGCCGCTCCAGCTCCGCTTCAGCCCTCTCCTACGATTATCAAATTCCTTGTTTATATTCAATCACTAGCCTCTGCCCGCGACTTCTCCCGCGTTAAATATTTACTTTGAGCTAATGATAAAAATCCCCGATATTGAAATATTCTTCATTGGTTCACCTCTACTATTGGTCTTAGTGTGATGATATAAGTATTCCTCGATAAATGAGTTATCTAATACTGAAAGAATTTTTCAAATCGGACCCGTAGTTCTTGAGATTAGCGCGTTCAACCAAACAAATAAGCTTTATAATATTAGTATACTCGCAAATTACTACTTTTCTCGTGCTTACCTCGAGCCGTCATTAAAATTACAATAACTTTTCATAGAATGGACCGATTTTAACGAAACAAAGACTAAATTACTCCCGACGACATGCTTTATGTTCTTGGTGGCGTTTTATTGTGAACTCAGTACTTTAGCAGTGATGCGTGTTCATACAAACCAGACAGACAGACAAACATTTCTAAAAATGATTGAAATGTATTTTATTACTTACTAGCTTCTGCCCGCGACTTCGTCCGCGTGGAATAGTTACTTTGCTAAAACGCTAACACGTACAGAAGCTTACAAAATGAAAAAAAAAACCATTTTAAAACTATCTTCACCGGGGCTCCGCTCCTATTGGTCTTAGCGTGATGATATATTTACATTCTGATTATGTGTATAGATAGCTACAAGGTGTAGAAGACAAGTATTGAGACTGTAACGCTACACTGTTGGGCCTGCAAGGCCTCGTGTATCAGCACTTTCCAACAGCTCAGTGCGAGTTTCAACTCCTTCCGTTAAATACGTGATTTTTGTGACTAGTATTCCTGAGGATTTGTTTTTGGTTGTACGTCATGTAAAATGGAACGTTGTGTAATCCGATGAAGCTGTAAAGGCCTTGCAAGGCTAACAGCGTAGTCAGTTCGAGGGAAAAAAATGGACCAACGTTGTGCCATTAGATTCTCTGTTCAGCTCGGAGAATGAGCGAGTGTGACGTATTAAAAGTTAAAGCATGCGTATGGGCAACGTTCTTTATCCCAAGCTAAGTTTTTTGCGGGAAAAATCATTTTTGGAAGGTAAAGAACACGTAAAAGATGAACACCGTACAGGGAGGCATTCAACTTCAAAAACTGCTGAAACATTAAACGTGTGGACACTCTAGTTAAATGAGGCCTTAGCTACCATCAAGGATGTTGAGTGAACAATGGAATTTGAACAGTTTTACCGTTAATTTTATCTGAACCTTTGCAAATGCGAAAGGTCTATGTCAAAACGGTGTCGAAAAACCTGCCCCCCCTATAACAGAATTTTTGTCTCCAAAAAGCATTCCTGTGATTCCCAAGCCTCCCTATTTATCAGACTTTTCCTTTTTCTTAAAATGGAAAATGTCCTCAAAGGAAGTTATTTTGGGACTTTAGCAAACATCCAAAAGAGTTAACGTACATTCTGAAGACCACACTAGTTAAAGACATCCAGTGCTGCTGTTAACAATGGGAGCAGCGTCTCCATCAGTGTATATAGCTGTATATAGGAAACTACATTGGAGGGGATAACACTGATGTTTGAAAAAAATAAACATTTTGATAAATATAAATTTAAGCCTCATTACTTTTCTGCCATTCCTCGTATATGAAGGTAAATCAGTCTCAAGAAGTTTAAACATTTGGATTTTGTGAACTCTATAGGTAGGTACCACGAGGGCAAGAACAAGCAGATAGATTCGATCGCGGAAAGAAAATATGTACAATCACTTGAGCCGGTAGGTAAAAAGAGAAAACACACACTTCCTTGGTATTAATGTAGTGTTTAAGCTTCTGTATTCAGCACTGCTTTTTTTTACTTCTGCACAAAGAAATACAGTGGAACCCCGTTAATCCGACAAACGTTTTGCAAGGCACTGTCGAACTATCGAATATGTCGGATTATAGAGTACTGCCTAAGGCCTCGTATAGTCTGGATTTTATTACAAAGGAGTATCTTATAATCCGACAAATTACAGATCCAATAATAAGATTCTATTATGTATGCCGAATTTAGTAAATTATACAACACGATAGAGAACTTACATTTTACTATAAAGTTAACGTCAATGCAAATCTGTCTCAAGAAGTTGAAACATTTGGATTTTGTGAACTCTATAGGTAGGTACCACGAGGGCAAGAACAAGCAGATAGATTCGATCGCGGAAAGAAAATATGTACAATCACTTGAGCCGGTAGGTAAAAAGAGAAAACACACACTTCCTTGGTATTAATGTAGCGTTTAGGCTTCTGTATTCAGCACTGTTTTTTTAACGTCTGCAGAAAGAAATATTCGATATAACTTATGCACGTCATTTATCTATAGTTTGAGTTATCTTTTACCTTAGATTTATTATCGCCGTCTACATCATCGGTCAAGTCCTTTATAGCCAATTCGAGTTTAGTCTTCTCTCGGAGTAGTTGTTGTTGTTCCGTTGATAAGATATCTTTCTCTTCGCGAGCAGCAGCGACATCTTTACGTGCTTCTTTTAATTTCCTAAAAAAATTAAATACATATATAGCGTATAGTTATGATAACCATTCAAATTAAAAACCTGAACTACCCAACACAAATTCTGGATATTATATCTTACTTTCAGCATAACCTACAAGTTATAATCTACGAGCCGGAATTATCCAATACTTTGGCATAATACTTATTATCTTTATATATAAATTTCTTCCGTACGTGTGTATGTCACTGAATTTCTCCTAAACGGCTGGACCGATTTTAGGAGGAAATTGTGTGTGCGTGTTTCAGTGGATCCGAGAACGGTTTAGATTCACAATTGGAACTGGTAGGTGGTGCTGCGGTTGACTTTTAGAATTTTTTTTTTATTATCAAGGCAGGACAACGTCCGCCAGACCCGCTGGTATAGTTATTGGCCGCATTGTGATAGCAAGCAGTTATATAACGATTAACCTTGAATAGCGCCCCTGCACATTTCGTTGATTGAACCTACGTGTCGTGATGTCTTTACGTTTCAGTGTGGTACCTATACTTTTAAAAGTTTTAGAACAAACTTTAACTATAGTTCTCTTTGTTGTTTATTAGTGTTTATTATGATATTATTATCTTATACGATAGATATGACCATGAAATATCGTGTCCTTGAATGTTGTTACCATTTAAACAGTCACCTGGTATATTTGAAAATACTAATTAATAGTAGGATGAGATAGATATATAATATGACTAGCACAACAAATTTGTACTGAAGCCATCGGTTCCTAACTAACAAAACAGCCATATTATTCAATAGTCAAGAGTACATACAGAACCTATTAGTTTCTTACTAAAAATAAATAATACCAGACTACAGATACAAAAATATATGTACAGAAGTTATCCAAACTCAAGAATACTTATACAGGTTTTTTTTTATTAAAGAATAGTTTATTAAAAATGTAAAAGCCACAGTATAGAATTAAATATATAATACTAGATAATTATTTAGCAGATAGCCCCTATATCATTTAACACAGTCGTATAAGAAAGAAATACTTTATTGTTGGAACAACTATACAATGAAATTAAATTACACTAATTAGACAGAAAAAAAAATACATTTTAAAAATGAAAAATAGATGTGCAACAATTGACGAACCCATTCAGCAAAAATCTGCAATACTATCAGTAGAACTGCAGTGCTGATTTTCGATGGGAGCCTATATATGATGATAAACGGACGTTAATGTTAATGCAAAATTTGAAACGAACAAACAAATAACACAGACACACTAACACGTCACGTATGGTCATACTAAAGAGAAATAACTTAGTAATAAATATGCTTTATGACTAATAAAATCAAGGTATTATTATATTTTAAAAAAATGTAATGATCAATAAATATACCTGTTTGCCTCTCTGACGTGGTCCTGCGCCTCTCTGACCATATCGGCATAGTGCTGTTGTTCTTTACCGCTGTTTGACCGGAGTTTTTCAAGCTATAACAGGGTACACTGTTTAATTAACATAAGTAAAATATCATATACATACTTTATACCAAAGTTGCAACAAACACATTGATACCATGATGGTATAGAGGTTGGCTTAAGCTGTTGTCATCAACCTAACTATTTATAAGAACATAGTTGCTTATGCAATACTAGCTAATAATACCCGCGACTTGTATACTGTTTAATTAACATAAGTAAAATATCATATACATACTTTATACCAAAGGTGCAACAAACACATTGATACCATGATGGTATAGAGGTCATTTTAAAAATGAAAAATAGATGTGCAACAATTGACGAACCCATTCAGCAAAAATCTGCAATACTATCAGTAGAACTGCAGTGCTGATTTTCGATGGGAGCCTATATATGATGATAAACGGACGTTAATGTTAATGCAAAATTTGAAACGAACAAACAAATAACACAGACACACTAACACGTCACGTATGGTCATAATAAAGAGAAATAACTTAGTAATAAATATGCTTTATGACTAATAAAATCAAGGTATTATTATATTTTAAAAAAATGTAATGATCAATAAATATACCTGTTTGCCTCTCTGACGTGGTCCTGCGCCTCTCTGACCATATCGGCATAGTAAATAGATGTGCAACAATTGGCGAACCCATTCAGCAAAAATCTGCAATACTATCAGTAGAACTGCAGTGCTGATTTTCGATGGGAGCCTATATATGATGATAAACGGACGTTAATGTTAATGCAAAATTTGAAACGAACAAACAAATAACACAGACACACTAACACGTCACGTATGGTCATAATAAAGAGAAATAACTTAGTAATAAATATGCTTTATGACTAATAAAATCAAGGTATTATTATATTTTAAAAAAATGTAATGATCAATAAATATACCTGTTTGCCTCTCTGACGTGGTCCTGCGCCTCACCTCTATACCATCATGGTATCAATGTGTTTGTTGCACCTTTGGTATAAAGTATGTATATGATATTTTACTTATGTTAATTAAACAGTATACAAGTCGCGGGTATTATTAGCTATATACATACTTTATACCAAAGGTGCAACAAACACATTGATACCATGATGGTATAGAGGTCGGCTTAAGCTGTTGTCATCAACCTAACTATTTATAAGAACATAGTTGCTTATGCAATACTAGCTAATAATACCCGCGACTTGTATACTGTTTAATTAACATAAGTAAAATATCATATACATACTTTATACCAAAGGTGCAACAAACACATTGATACCATGATGGTATAGAGGTCGGCTTAAGCTGTTGTCATCAACCTAACTATTTATAAGAACATAGTTGCTTATGCAATACTAGCTAATAATACCCGCGACTTGTATACTGTTTAATTAACATAAGTAAAATATCATATACATACTTTATACCAAAGGTGCAACAAACACATTGATACCATGATGGTATAGAGGTCGGCTTAAGCTGTTGTCATCAACCTAACTATTTATAAGAACATAGTTGCTTATGCAATACTAGCTAATAATACCCGCGACTTGTATACTGTTTAATTAACATAAGTAAAATATCATATACATACTTTATACCAAAGGTGCAACAAACACATTGATACCATGATGGTATAGAGGTCGGCTTAAGCTGTTGTCATCAACCTAACTATTTATAAGAACATAGTTGCTTATGCAATACTAGCTAATAATACCCGCGACTTGTATACTGTTTAATTAACATAAGTAAAATATCATATACATACTTTATACCAAAGGTGCAACAAACACATTGATACCATGATGGTATAGAGGTCGGCTTAAGCTGTTGTCATCAACCTAACTATTTATAAGAACATAGTTGCTTATGCAATACTAGCTAATAATACCCGCGACTTGTATACTGTTTAATTAACATAAGTAAAATATCATATACATACTTTATACCAAAGGTGCAACAAACACATTGATACCATGATGGTATAGAGGTCGGCTTAAGCTGTTGTCATCAACCTAACTATTTATAAGAACATAGTTGCTTATGCAATACTAGCTAATAATACCGCGACTTAGTGTGAGCTGTTTATTATCAAAACAATATATTCTAGATACACAGGAAAAAGTATATATAAAATTTAAGTAACAATATACTATGTGCTTACAAAATCGTACATTTTTTTGTAAACTGTGTAACTTTATATTCATTTAAGGTATATTTTTTTCTCGAACTGACTACGCTATTGACCTGGCAGGGTCTTCACAGCTTCACCGGACTACTAAGGTTGGCGCTTAAGGCACTCAACCGATTTGGGTTTTAGGTAACATATACAAGGGTGCACGCACACCTCGGCTTGGGCTGTTACCTGGAAAAAGTCGCGTCTGATCTAGCTAACTATTCTAAGCTATTCATGCATATATACATTTGTGAACCATACAATCGAAATTGCATGATTCACAAATGAATACGTGTATATCGGAATGAAACGAACTATTCGATTCAGTTCGATGAGGGAAAAAAACAAAACCCTCCCACCATGTGTATGTATGTGCACGTGTGTGAGAGAGATGATCTCATATGTGTATTCAAGTGATGTAGGTGGATCACTGTATCGCGATAATAATATCTCGAGGGCTACGCGCGGGGGCGTCAGGTGACCCGTCTGTTCGTTTGCCTACTATAAATAAATAAATAAAATATTGAATACAAATTAGTTAGTGATGAAAGCCAATTTTATTACTTTTACTATAACCATTTAACAACTGAAAACAGTGTTGATTTTACCAAACTAAAATATCTAAAAATTACATGTCAAGAGAATTGATAGTAATTATTCTATTTGCTTACAAATTACGAGCCATAATTAACAATCTCAAGGGATCCAAGAAATCAATATTGCTTATTCAACCATATTATTACTACTTTTTTATGTTATGAAACTGTAACATCAAAAGGAATCTCTTGAAAACTTACAAAGTTTCCAGAGATTTCTATAAATAAGAACCATTTAGTTACCTCGTCAAGTTTTCTCTTGTTCTCTTTGTGTTCTGTATCGTGTATTATAAATTCCAAGACACGTCTAGCTCTGTCCCATTTTTGATATTCTTTTAATTCCTCCTTTTCCTCTTCTAATGTTTTAAGGCGTTCCTCTATAGTTTGAAGGAATTCATTGATTTTCTCCACCTATTTGTATGACAAATTAAATGTTAATTTTAATATACACAATAAATAAATTTTAAGCTTAATTATGCTTGAAATACAAATCAGAACCTTCAATTTCTTAACTGATCATATAGCGTTGTAACATTTTTGCTCTTTGCTTTGCCACTTTATAATTAGTATAAAATAGCCAGTCTTACTAGCATAATATGGCCAATGGAGTTGTAAACTATGAAGAGCTATTATCAAAAGTTAGGTTATATATATGTACCTACACATACATTAACAAATCGTAAACTTTTATATATACCACTTGTAAGAATAACATAAAGACGAAATGTAGTTCTGATCTAGACATATAAATAATGTAATTGTTTAGACAATAATTTAGATTGCATCATCATCATCATCATCAGACTGTAGCAGACCCATTGCAGGGCAATAGGCCTCAACCCGAAGGTAGCTATGGGCATAATCACCACCCCAGCCCACGACGTATTGGCGATTTCAAACTGAGAAACCCACAGTTCTATATTTTTCCCACGTACATAGAATTACAAGAACATTTCTCAGGTTCAGGTTTCCTCACCATGTTTTCCTTCACCGTCAGCCGATAGTGTTACCAATTTAATTTAGACTTATTGTGTGCGTGTTTCACTGGATCCGAGAACGGTTCAGATTCACAATTGGACCCGGTAAGTGGCGCTGCGGTTGAATTTTAGTTTTTTTATTATTATCAAGGCAGGACAACGTCCACCCGGCCCGCTAGTATTTTATAAGTCTTGTTTTTTATTATTATTATGCTTTTTAGGTCATTCATAGTCATCTTTTTTCTATTCATTTGTTTTTCTATATCTGAAAAGTTGTAATTAGTCTTTTCTCTAATGCTCTTATGTTATTTATTATACTGTTAGCTGTAAGTTTTCCATAATATAGAATAAAGAGGAAATAATCACCTTCCCAACTGTCTCTTTTAATATTGTGACAGATTCTTCTCTCCTTTCGTCATACACTCTGGTCCCTGCCACTTCTCTTAGCAGTTTCAATCTGTGAGAATCTGGTGCTATTGCCATTTGATTGATCTAAAATTAAATAAAATTATATTTGAAAAAATTCCCAAGCTCGTAAATTTTATCCTGGGGCCATTATCGAAACATATGTAGCAGCAACATATTCATACAAACATTACCGTTTTCATTGAAATAGATGTACTCAAGTTAAACATTATTTAATGGATATTAAAAACAGAAAAACCCTTGCTGGATGTTAACAATCACTATGCATTGGCTTATCATTATTCCATAGATCTGGCCCTGCATTATAATTCTAATACTTATATACCATAAATTCAGAAAATTGAATTCAATAACAGACATACATAAAAATAAACATGTGTTTAGCAATAATTTAACCTTATTGCATTATTAAAGCTATAAATTACAACGAAAAGAAAAAATAAGAAAGCAAATCAATCATCAAATCATAATAAAACTCGACATGAAGAAGAGACTTCATTTAATAACATTTATAGATTATTTATACTTACTTTTCCTTGTTTAACTATGTAATATGGGTTTGAATTTGATAATCCAGCACTCTCAAGTAAATTGAGTACTTCGGAACGTGGAACAACTTTTTTATTGAGAAAGAACTGATCTTTCTTTGATCCAATAACACGTCGTAAGAAAATTTCATCCTTTTCAATCTGTAAAAATTAAAATCTAGAGCAATATGTAACAAATAATCCTATCAATATTAAAAATGAAAATGTGTGTAAGGCTGAATGTATGTTGGTTACTTTTATTTCTTTATAGTTAATAGACAAGCAGCATAATTGCTGATACGAAAGCTAGTCCGGTGAAGCTGTTAAGACCTTGCTTGGTCAATAGCATAGTCAGTTCGAAAAAAAAAAAACCGAATGTTAACGCATTGTCTCAAGCGTCTAATTGGTTCACGGAGTGTCTCTTACCGAGACATAAGACTTAGGAGTCATTCAATTTATCTCTTTATATTCGAATTTTTTTGTCGGGTTTTGGTCACTGCAGATGTTCACTTATGAAAAAACTATGAAACAGATTTTGATTAAACATAACAGTAACATAATCTATAAATTGTAAGAATTGATAAATTATTTATAATTTTAATTGGCCAAAATATAACAGTAAGTAAGAAGTTAAAAAAAACATTGCTACGTGCAAGATGTACCTCAGCGAGCACCGCATGAACAGTTAAAATGTATGTGAAGATAATAAATAATTTGTCACTTATAAAGTGATAAACTCAGACAGATCTGTTAATGGTCACTAGTCTACCATAGCTATAATTTTAAGAATTAAAATAATTTAAAGATTTTTTGTACTTACAATAACATTATTCTTGTAGAACATACATTTACGAAATAATAGTAATCACCAAATACTTTATCAGCATTAAATAAAACTTAATATCAATAAATCAAGGAATTTATACCTATAAATAACTTCTAAATTCCTTGCAATAAATTACAAACTTAATGCCATCTAGCTAGCGGAAATTATAATAAAACACAACAATTAAAACTTAACAATTTTTCTGCATGAAAAACAATTAGATGTACATCCTTTGATAGATAGTAGACTAACAAGTATCAGCCAGCTTATTACATGCGAGTTATAATGTAAACAAGAATTAAAAAAATGGGCAACCTATATTAATCAGTGAATATATAGATTTCTATCAATGAAAGAATACTTAAAACAGAATCTGTAATTAAAGAGATTAATTCTTAGAAACAAACTATATGATATTTATATACCATACAGGTATAGGTAATTACATAGAGGTGAATTTTGTAAACTTATTCTAGAAAATATAATCTTTTGATGAAAATAATAAGAATAATCATATATTGGATTATTGGTAATGTAAGCAAAGTAATAATACATTTTAAGCTCTTTATATGTTGCTCCTTCCTTATAAGAAAAACTATCTACCTATAATGTAGAAATTAGTTCAATATGGATGGTTTACCACAAAACCATTTATTCGTTCTCTACCCTCCTATAAAGAAAAAATATGCTCTGCCCTTAAAATTCGTTATTAAGAGTTTACAATGTATATTTTTGATTAGAGACAAGACTCAGGAACTTAAATGCAAACAGTATCAAGCAATTGTAGTGTAAGGAGTACCTTACTTAATTAAACATATTCACTAGAATAGGAGAAATACATATTTAAAAATCTAAACTTATTCTAGAAAATATAATCTTTTGATGAAAATAATAAGAATAATCCAATATTAGATTATTGGAAATATGGGCAAAGTAATAATACAGTGTAAACTCTTTGTAAGTTGTTTCTTCCTTATAAGAAAAACCATCTACCTATAACGTAGAATTTAGTTCAATATGGTTGGTTTACCACAAAACCATTTATTTGTTCTCTACCCTCCTATACCGTATATATAAAATTCGTTATTAAGAGTTTACAATGTATATATTTGATTAGAGACAAGACTCAGGAACTTAAATGCAAACAGTATCAAGCAATTGTAGTGTAAGGAGTACCTTACTTAATTAAACATATTCACTAGAATAGGAGAAATACATATTTAAAAATAATTCAAAAGTAAGTGAAGCTAAAAGTAATTACTTACAGGTATCCTGTTATCGGAATTGTCAAATATGATCTCAACAAAAGCCGATATAACTCTTGGCCCCGTGCCTTCATGTAGAAGTGATAGACGTTGTTCGGGACGCAAGTGTGAGAACTCATCACTCAAAACAAATTGGATCGCTGTAAATTATATACTCGAATATCAGATTAGATTTTGAAGTTATACTACTTTTGGTGCGTTAGGGAAAAATAAAAAGAGAGTAAATTTTTACGATGCGCGCGCACACCTTACGAAAAACCGACACCCTGAAGTAAGCTATAGTCAACTTTTTGTTTCTTTGTATTAAAACTTTCAAAGTATTAAATACTATTTTTTTCTATTGTTAGTGATGTTTTCTCTACAAAGGTAGAATAAGGCGAAAGATAAAAATTTTGAAAATATTTTTATCTTGTTAGGCCAAAGAAGTATAATTTCTAACACGTGTACATAAGTATATGTCAGATCAAAGACTCAATTAATTAAAAACACAATAAACATATTTACTAAATTTCTACAGTACCATAAGTAAAACACTGGTCAAAAATTATCCAAAAATAGCAGTATACTGTCATAATAATAGTATTCAAAAAGATGGCATTTTATACAGATATTATATGAACATCGAAGGGACTACTCATATCTAGTTATAAAAGCCAATAGTCCTAACAGCCGGTGATGTTTTCTAGATACGAAATTCAGGTGGGACTATTGTTCTGGGGCAACATAACATGTATGTTGTTCTAAACTATGTCGCCATAAACGTTTGTGACTGTATGTTTTTTTATCTTATTAGATGACAACAGACATACTAAGATTACCATCTTCATATCAATCAATCACATGTTAGAAATAACAATAAGTACATTAAGTACTTCAGTGACTAATATTAAAATAATTTGGCGATCAAAAATAAATTCACTTTGAATTATCAAATACATATAATTTAATTATAATTGAAGGATACATAAGTTAAATAATAATATATATCTCCATAAAAATAAATAACCTTTGAAAGTGATCACAGTAGGAATTAAAGAATTCCCAAAAATTAATATAATAATAAACAGCAAAATATTACTTTACTGGTCCTGATCATATAGATATGGATCATAATGCATTATTTTTTAAGTTTTAATATTTATAGTTTTATTTGCCAAAAGTATATATTGTAGTTGCACAAGTCATGAACAACAAATATAGACTTATATGAACAGAGCACCCAACTCGTCAATAATATGAGAAGAAAAAAAAGTTTACAATTTTTTTTATTGATAACACTAAAACTCATCAATCACTAAACAAAAAAGGGTAAAATAAAGCAGATCAATTGAGAAACAGAGAAAAAAAAGGTACTGAACTGTTTTATCTCCATCTATTTACATATAGATAATAACATTTTAATTATTAGTTATTGCAATAATTGATTTATTGTTAAATATTTAAAAAAATATGTCAAGACTGAAAAGTGACACAAAAAAAATTGTTATGTCTGACATCACTGCAGATGAATATTTTTAATTTATCAGGCCTTGTTATGAGCATGTATTATTCCTGTTGTTATAGGGTTCACAATTTCTTTCAATGAATTATAATTTATGACTATGTATGTCAGTGCTTTGTTTATAGTTTAGCATTGGCGCGGGAAATGGCCCAGCCTACGAATTAGAGGTAATATGTTATTTGACCTGTTTGCTTTAATTCCAAATGGTAGCTACCACTAAAAAGTTACAAACTTTCACACAAACCGCGATAGAAGCCCAGATAAAGATCACATAAGCACACGAATCAATGTCCACAAAGGCGCGTAACGCAATCGACTTACCATGGAAAAAGTTACTTTTTCCAGATCCATTTCGTCCAACGACTACATTATGTCTTTTGTCAAAGGGCTCTACAACAATTTGTTCTCGGTAACTCTTAAATCCTTGTATTATTACCTGCAAATGAATAGCGTCACTTATGCTGATTTGAATATGGGTTACAATATTTTATAAAATTATTCTGTGTAGTGATAGTAAAGTTTCTCTATATTTCTTACCTGTTTTATATGCATTATATCGTGACATTAAGGAAAGAAATCCTTTAATTTTAATAATTAGCTAAACACTTTAGCCGCCATAAATGAGTTGTTTTTAGTTACAAAAACCATAGATGGAAAATACTTGCTTCCGCCAAAGCTGTCAAATTAATTAGATATTGAACTAAAGACAATTTGTCTCTGATAAAACCTACAGGACCAAAAATATATGTTAATGGCCCCGCGCACTACAGTTTTTTCTCTCCGGCAAAATTTGTAACGTATAGAATTGTATGGAAGCTCACGCACCGTAGGTAAAATTTCGCACCGAAATTAAATTCGGTAAATTAACTTTTGGGCGGAAAAAATCCGCTAATTATCGAAGTAATGCTCGAAATACAGTGAAAGAATGTCATCGCTGCGTGTTTTAGATAACAAGAAGGTTGTGTCTTATCTGTTTCCTTAGTTTTTCTAAACTATGTAACAGTTTTTGTCAGTTTTCAGAACCATTTGGACAATTTTGTTCGGAAGGATTTTATGAACAACAAGTGTATAGAATATTTATATGAAGTAGAGAAAAATTAACATATTCTAATGAAGTCGTAAGGAGTTTTGGAGCGCTCTCATTGTTAATGGTGGCCTAAAGATTATGAACTACATATAAATAATATAGGTATCATAATTTTGCATCTTAAGAATACCTACTAAAAATTTCTAATATCTCTATTAAGAATCACTCAGTAATTTTCTTTTTTACTTTTGCGAAACCAGGACACATTACTAGTTCTAAAAGTAAATACGAATAGTAAAACTTGTACACCAAGAGCCTGTGAATGCCGCAAGGCAGATTCCTTTATTTTATAAAAATTAAGAATTTTTCAGCGCACGCTTCTGATATAGGTAGGAACGATGAGTTATTATGAAATATGGGTTATCGTGGCTTTGGCAGGTAGTAAAGGTCCTTAAAAAATAAACTAAAATGTATCAAATAATACAGTATTTTATATATTTTTTTAGAATTATTTTAGAAATCACGACATTTATTAATAGACACTTGATATCGTGGTAAACGTCTGACAAACATTCTTAAGCTTTAATAAATTGTAATTGCACTTACATCGTATTATTAAACCTGGATTTTAACATGTTACTTGGGTAACTATTAGAAGATATCTCCTCAATACCTAGACAATTTCGACAGTCCTAATCCCTCGCCAGAGAAACATATAGGGTAGCTATAGGTGCGAGCACGAGGCAACATATATCCAAGTAGATGCAAGTGAAATAACAGAATCACAGAAAATCGACGTGAAGTAACATTGCTTGCACTGTTGCGTTTTGTTCAGTCAGTGAGAGCACCGAAGGCCCACTTCCCCTCCTCTTTCCTTCTCCCCAAATACAGAGGCTGGCAACGCACTTGCGACTCCCCTGGTGTTGCTAGCGTCTAAGGAAGGCGGTGAGCACCCGCATTGTCGTTTGCCTTCTAAGACATAAACAAAGTGAGATAGTAAGTTAGATCTTTTGCGCATTGGGCATCTTTCGGTTACTCAGTAAATATATTAATAATACAAGGAGTACAAGTTTTACTATTATCGTTAGTGCAGTTAATAAAATAAATGAAAATTCAGTATTGATAAAACAATTCTAAAAAATAATGGCATAATAATATCGCTATTTCTCAAGAGGTATAAAATAAATGTAAACTTGTTATAAAATTATATGAATATTGAATATCAATATAAATTAAGGAAGATCGTGCATTCACGGGCTCTTGGAATATACCGGAAATTCTAGGATTTTTTCCCTATGCTGTGTTTTTCCCACCTCACTGTAGTCCACGTGGGCCATTAAACATAGAAGACAGCTTTAGTAATATAAAATACAAATTACTTATAATTTAATATTTTTTAAAGATATATGGACCTTATACGGCTTATGGCGGTAGTAAATACTTACGTCAAAATGTTTATTTTGATTCAAAAATACAATAAATGACTGAATTTAAAGTTGTAGCTTCTGGGTTCAAGATTACTAACTTTTTTCTTCATTCATACACAGATATTTTTAATATTGTAGCGGTTTGGCCCCAGGTTTAAATTGTATTATTTGAAAAGTAACTTTTTTTCTACAAAACTTTTATTTTTGTTCAAAAATAAAATGTATTCTGGGTAAAGTAAATGCCTAAAAATATGGCGTACTTTTTTTAATCAGTTTTCATGCATATTATATTACCAAGGAATTTATAAGTGTTGTTTACTTATAAATTCCTTGCTTATTACATAAAAGTACAACTGCGCTGTTGCTAGTGGTAATAAAATAATCTTGATATTATACTTATTTCGACTATTGCCATAGTGTATCGCTAAATAAAAAATACTTTTGTACATATGTAACATACGTCCGTAGATAACAATAATATACTTCAAAACGTAGTATCCATAGTAGTATCTTCTTAGTAAACTTAGTAATATGTGGTCGCACATATGGTCTGTGGTAGTTTCCATAATAATTACTCTGTGGTGGATGTACTTGTAATATAATTTACGGTAGTACAATAATAATTTGTTTAGGCAAATTTAGCATTTTTATTTATTTTGTAACTATACTGAGATAACTGCGAAATGGAAGGTTTTGAGATTAGAGCCTCCAACAGTAAAAAAGTAAGTTAATTTGAGTTTTATTACACCATATTTAATGTTTTACTTTTATTTAAAAGTATTATATTATAGGGAAAAGCATTGTTTGCTACAAAAAAGTATGAACAAGGCGATGTAATCCTAGAAGAGGATCCTTTAGTATCGTGTCAATTTGCTTGGAATGCTGCATACCGATATATGGCTTGCGACTTCTGCATGCGGTAAGTACATGTTTAGGTTACAAATAGTTTTAGTAATTAGTTAAATTATCATATTTATAAATTGATTGATTTTTTTCTCCTTTTGGAATAATTTCTCATGAATCAATGATCCATGAGTTGCAAGTTGTTAGAGATTTGATCCTTAGTAATTCACTAATATATAACACTTTATCACTTTTACAATACATTGTTTTTGAAAATATAAATAATGTAAAATTATGGTTCAGTTACAATTGTAACATTTATTGTCTCTTCATACTAAAACTTTAAAACAACATTTAAAGGATTATTTATAGTATTTTATGCATACTATTTTATGATAGAGTTTAACAAAATCGCAAATAAATATGAAATAAATCCTTTTTTTTACTCATTCTCTTATATTTATGTTTCTCTACTAATTTAGTAAGTGTGATGTCACTTATTGTGTACATATATTAATGCTTCCGATAACATCTTCAGTATTATTATTGTAGGTAAATAAAATTAATTAACATAATGGTATACTTGACCCAAGTTTGTCTCTCTAATATTCAATGTGCGATGAGGAGAAATTGAGCAAGAAAGTGTTAAGTTTCTTTTGTAAGTTAAAGACCAAAAGCTGTTAGAAGATACATTATGATTTTTTTTGCCCTCAAGTTAATGGTTAATAGAAAGGATCACATATATTATATTTTTCAATAATAGGTGAAATATGAAGTTATAAAATTTAATATTGTATGAATTACAGACCTTTAGAAACCCCTGAACAGAATGTGAGGCGGTTGTCATGCAAACCGGACATTGTTTTACCTCATGCAGATTGTTATGACTCAAATCTATCAAATATAACAAGTTGTGGCCAATGTGACACACTTTACTGTTGTGAAGATTGTAGACAGAAGGCATATGTTACATATCACAGGACATTATGTCATAATACAACAGATGCACAACACCCCATTATGGTACTTCTTGAAGCTTGGAAGTAAGTATATTTTTTCACTTGTGGTTTAAGTTTATTTCTAACCGAACGAAACGCAACAATGCAAGCACTGTTACTTGACGTCGGTTTTCTATGAGAGGGTGGTACTACCCCGGACGAGCCGACCCATTCATGCTGAAACCAGTAATATCTTCAGTGTGGCTCTACCACCATAGGGTGTGGCTCTACCCCGCGGACGTCCTGCGCATTTTCAAATGACATGAGTTTACTGAACCATTGTGTCGCGCTACTATATTATAAGTTCCAGATGACTGCTTACGGCGGTTGCTGGGAAATTATTAGGAATTTATGTATATGATATTTACCTAATTATACGATAACCTTAATGCGCGGTAAAAGAGCACATACTCCTAATAATCAAAAATATATATATATATATATAGAGCCTTCACGAAAAATGTAACTTTTTATGACTAATTTTTTTTAATATCGTAACAGTAACATCATAAGACTTGAGACACCCAAGCCAACCTCACCTGCACGTGGTGCACCCTGCTGATTAATGAACGAGGCAATGGCAAAAGCGGGGTGGTTTTACAGCCTGACTGGGTCGCAACCACCATGTATATGGCGAAAAGCCCGTCATAGTGATTCGCTTCTGCGGGTCGCGTTTCGGGATCAGCCTGTGCACATCCAGCTTTTCGCAAGCAGGCATGACAGCGGCGGTTTTTGGATTGTACTGTGCTTACCATCAGGTATAGTACAGTCACTTTGTCGTGCTACAATAAAAAAAAAAACAGTAGATACTGAGAATAGCCGTCACAAACATTTCCAAATTTGACTTTTTTTAGGGTATTACTAGCAACAGCCAGCGATTTCATATGCAAATAGGCATTTTAATATTAATGAAAGATAGCATAACATAAGTCTAATGTAATTTGATATTGGGGAAAGAATTTTTAGAATTAGATTAGTAGCTTCGAAGCTTACCCCTTACAAACAAACTACTTCCCTATGACGATAACATACTTGTTAACATTTGAATTCATTTATAAAGATTATGTGTTTGTTATGTGTATCTTTTCTATTGTATAAAAATAATATATTCTGTATTCAAGGTAAACTACAATATGTAGAGTTTAAAATATAATTATTTTTGAAGATCTCTTTATATTAATTATTTAGTATTATCGTTTACTAGCGAGACTGGCGGCCGTTAAAAAATCTTAACAAATTATGGTATATAATACCAATTAACCTTAATCTTCCTCATGAACCACTTTATTTGCTGATGAAAATCGTGTGAAAATCCATTAAGTAGTTTTGAGTTTATCGCGAACGGACAGACAAACGTGGCAGAGGGCTTTGTTTTATAATCTATACTAATATTTTAAAGAGGTAAGGTTTGTGAAGTTGTAGGGGGTAATCTCAGGAACTACAAAACCGATATTGAAAATTCTTTTACCAATAGAAAACCATGTTATTTGTGAGTGGCATAGACTGTATATTAACGCGAAAAATACAAAGACTTTTGTGGTAGCCGGAATTGCAAAGTAAGTCGGAGAAAAAATAGTCGAACGAAAACGTTTCTTACGAATGCTGCCGTAAGGATGACAGATATGTCTACAGAAAAGTCATAGTGGATAGCATATGTCTAACTTTTATATTTAAGTCACAACAAGTCGTTTGTTATAAATGTTTACTGCTCAACGAAGTGGGCACGGGTCAGCTAGTATGTAGTAAAGGCGAGGAAATAATCGTTTCGTATTAATTTATGAAATGATAAACACATTCCAATTTATATAGTATATATACTTGTACATGAAGAATTGATACAAATGCAAAACGCATCAGCTTTCTCGCCATAGACTATAAAAAACTTATGTTAATTTTTACGATAAATGCTATATTTACAAATTACAATCTCAATTGACCTCAGAATAAGTGTAAAACCTAGGCAACATCACTATATATTGTAAATGTGTTTCACTAACACCCAAGATTTCAACTTCATCTTAACAACTCCTATCATATAAAAACCCTGCATTTATGAGTGTTTGAATAATTTAGTGTCTTTATGATAAGAGTTCATAGAAATTGATTTCAATGTCATTGACCTATAAGTTACATATTAAAAAGTCAATGTATTTACATCTCTAGTTCCTCAATCCAGAAGGGTTTTGCACACTGATGGCTCTGGTTGGTACCAATGGGCAAGGCATCGGCACTAGTCCCTTGGCCATGTGGGTGAATGCTGTAATGGAATATACCATGTCAGATGATGAGCGGCAACAAATTGATTTCTTTATAGATAAATTGTATGAATATGTTGAGGAAGGTGAGTTTCTTTTTATAGTAATCTTAATATGTTTGCATGATCAGAATAACAGAACCTCTAATCAAGTATTCAATAATAGACATGAAATGTTCGTGAAAATCTCTCGTAGTTTATAATATAGCCCATCTCCTCTTCTCCCGTCCCCTTTCCCCACTCCTCCCTCCCCTCAAACACGGGCTGGTTAATTGTAAATGTGTTTCACTAACACCCAAGATTTCAACTTCAACTTAACAACTCCTATCATATAAAAACCCTGCATTTATGACTGTTTGAATAATTTAGTGTCTTTATGATAATAGAAATTGATTGAAAGAAGATGAAGAAATTGATTTCTATTACATATTAAAAAGTCAATATATTTACATCTCTAGTTCCTCAATCCAGAAGGGTTTTGCACACTGATGGCTCTGGTCGGTACCAATGGGCAAGGCATCGGCACTAGTCCCTTGGCCATGTGGGTGAATGCTGTAATGGACTATACCATGTCAGATGATGAGCGGCAACAAATTGATTTCTTTATAGATAAATTGTATGAATATGTTGAGGAAGGTGAGTTTCTTTTTATAGTAATCTTAATATGTTTGCATGATCAGAATAACAGAACCTCTAATCAAGTATTCAATAATAGACATGAAATGTTCGTGAAAATCTCTCGTAGTTTATAATATAGCCCATCTCCTCTTCTCCCGTCCCCTTTCCCCACTCCTCCCTCCCCTCAAACACGGGCTGGCCCCTGGTGTCTATGGACGGCTGAGATCACTTACCATCAATTGACCCGCCTGTTTGTTTGCCTTCTATAATATAACAAAAAAAAATGGGCCCTCCACGGACAGACCGTAATTGTTGGGGTGTTTTTTTTTTATATTGGAGCACGACAAAATGACTGCACTGTACCTGATGGTAAGCACAGTACAATCCAAAAACAATGGCGACCACCGAGTGATACACTATCCATCGCCGGTCACCGCTGTCATGCCGGCCTGCGAAAAACTGGATATGCACAGGCTGATCCCGAAACGCGACCCGCACAAGCGAATCACTATGATGGGCTTTTTCGCCATATACATGGTGGTTGCGACCCAGTTAGGCTGTAAAACCCTACCACCTCGCAATGTAGATTGTAGAGTCACACCAACGAGAAATCCGTTCAGTAGTTTTTGAATTTATCATGAACACCTTGTAGAGTCGCACCAACGAGAAATCCATTCAAAGTTTTTGAATTTATAATGAACAGACAGACAGAAGTAGAGGACTTTGTTTTATAATATGTGGTGATAGCAGATTTCTCAACATTAAACCTACTTAAACGTCTTAAAAATAAAAAAATCGTCATTTTAAAATTTATTAGTTTTAAAGACCTTTTTTAGCACTCACCTACTTTATCTAAAATCATGGGGCTTCCGCTGTAAATTCAGGGGGGCTTTAAGACGCTAGGAACAAATTTCAGGAGTGGGGTTGTTATCTAGTATTTTAAAGAGTTTTTAATTTAGATAAACAAATAGATGGTTATTAATAAATATAGATTATGTTGCATATGGAAAAAAACAAGTTTTCCTAAAGCAGACATGTGGCTGGGGGTTTTGGAAGTTGTCTTCCACTAGTGATGTTAATATGCAATGAGTCATGATTTAAAAAAATTGAATTTTAGAGTGTTCTGGATCTAAGCTGTATATCTTCTGTCAGTTATAATTAACGATTTTATTAAGCTGTTGGTTAACAAGCAATACTAACTTTGGATTTCTCTCTGATATTATTTCACTGTATTCTCAGCATGCCTAGTTTTTTCTAGTTGTATCCACCACGATAATGCTCAATTATTATCGTCATGCCAGGTAGAATGTAACATATGTATAGTATATTCATTATTTTAGAATCTGGGACATTTTTAAACACTGAAGGATCCGGACTGTATATGCTGCAAAGTTCTTGTAATCACAGTTGTGCGCCAAATGCAGAGTCATCATTCCCGTACGGCAATCACAGATTGCAACTGAAGGCATTGAAACCCATTATGCCAGGAGATGAAATCTGTATTAGCTATTTAGATGAATGTGCTTTGAAGAGATCGAGACATTCAAGGCAAAAGGTATTAAATATTATAATGAAACTAGTTGTACAAGCGACTACGTCCGCGTGAAATTTCAATTATAAAAACGGTGATTAATAAAATCATAGGATTTTTTTTTTATATATATCATAGGAGGCAAACGAACAGATGGGTCACCTGATTTTAAGTGATCACCACCGTCCATATACACTTGCAACACTAGGGGAGTCGCAAGTGCGTTACCAGCCTGTGTTGGGGGAGGGGGGGAGGGAGTCGAAGAAGGGAAGGGGAGGGGAAATGAGTCTCC
>MU161058.1:21176-37824 GCA_015888305.1 Antheraea pernyi
CATTAGGAGCGGAGCACCAATGAAGAATGTTTCACAATCGGGGTTTTTTTCCTTTTGAGAACTTCCGCTATGTGTTAGCGTTAGCCCAAAGTAACTATTCCACGCGGATGTAGTCGCGAGTAGAAACTAGTACATTATAATCCAATCTATGTTATAAATCACAAAGTTACTCTTTCTCGTAAAAACTATTGAACGGCTTTTGATGGAACATTAGAGTAGTATGGGTTATGTTACATCGGAATCGCAAATAGGTTATAATTTATAACGATTTTGTTTAAAATGGACAAAGTTTAGCATACTAAGACGAAGATGCAGACGGTTGCTAGTACCTACAGAATAAGATCTACAACAAAAAGTTTTTAATCAAACGTTCGTAATTTGTTAGTTTACACGACGAACTTAATCCAACTACATTAGATTAACAAACATCGCCATCTACCATATTAATCTTATGCACTAACAAAGTTATAATCCCTGGTGGTCCGTTCCTAATATTATCAATATGCGGTCAATACCCATTAATCCAATAATGGAGTGTGGACATCGTCGCCATATTCCAACATCACAGTATAAATTGGCGGCAAATTTGTTATTCGCCATCAGTTGAAAATTGTCAACAGTTGGGTTATCATCTCACACTTATCCGCAACAGCAAAGGTATTCAAACTGTACTGCCATAGTGTTATGACATTTTGTTTATATTTTACGATACGACCGTTTACTTTTTAGTTAAATATACATATAATTAATCATTGTACACGCTATAAACAGTGCTTTATTACCACATAAAAAATTAAAAGACAATTAAATTACAATTGCACGTTCGAGTAATTTTAATTCGATGCAAATAAATTATGATATAGTTACTTTTATGTTTTAACGAGCCGATACGACCTTCTGTTATGAAAAGTTTCAAATCCATAATTAACTGATTTATATTCTTGATGACCCCTATACTTTATTCTTGTCGATTTCTTTCATAATCAATTTCTACAGATGTCCGAAAATATGATGAGGTTTACCTTGGGACTCTTCTACGTGACCATACTCTTATTATCGTTGGCTGGACTAAGCGAGGCTAACTACAAGAACGCCCCAATGAATGGAATCATGTTTGGAAAGCGAGGTCCATCGGGTAACAGATAATATAAAACATATTACGATATTATAATTTTAAAATTGGTTCACCTAAAGTTGCCGCCATTGGTGGCATTGTATCTGTTAATTATATTTTGTAGGTTTTGTTTCAAAATAGTCTTTGTTGATCTATATGACGTTTATTACTGTATCATACAAAAACTTTTTTACCATATTTTAATTACAAAATAATTAAACTTATTTATCCTGCATTCAAGAATTACAACAAATAAAGCGTAATTATTATTTTCCAAATGTGTACTATATGTCTTATATTTTCAGATTATGATCCTCGTGGAAAAACCTTTACGGCTCTCTGTGAGATTGCTAATGATGCTTGTCAGGCATGGTTTCCATCTCAAGAAAATAAGTGAAAACGCATAACTCAGTTATAACAAACCCAATGATAATAGCGCCCTCTTGGATTGTTTAGAATACATGTATATTATTATAGTATATAAAGGCTCATGCCAAAGAAAATTTGTTCACTAAGTTTTTTCATGTCTTTGATCTTTATATTCCTAATAATTAGTAACTTTTAATATAATTATTGCTTAAGTTAAAGGCTGGATTGTATTACGGTAGTGCAATAAACTGTATGTATAAATTGGTGTATTTATTTTACAAATTATATGGGTCACTTTGAATGAAGCATAAAATGGAACGACGTTTCAACCTACATTGACATATTTTATCATGGCAGCACCGTGGGAAAATTAAAGATAAGCGAACTTTCGATTTATATTGTTGTCAGATTCCTGTGTTTTTGTGCTTATAAGTTTCTTATAAGAATCATTTCCTTGAGACTATAATGACATAACGTAATGAACCAATTGTACGAATGCATAGCAGTTTTTAAATAATTGAAAAATAAATCTGATAACACTGAATTAAAATGTCAATAACAATGTAATGACGTTTCGGGTTTTGCTGTCGCATTTTCAGTAAAAAAAAAGTATTTTGTTACCTACCTACTTTATTTTGCCTAAAATGCATTTTCAAATTAGTGACATCGTTGTGAAATAAAATTGTGGTGTATTATTTAATTTTCGACCAAGAATAAAAAACATAAAATGACTACTAAAGAACTCTACACGAAGGTAACAATATTTATATTTGATCTTTTTACTTTATTCTCATTTCCGTTTAAAAAAAAATAACCTTAATATGTTTTAAATTTAGAAAAGGACTAATAAGATTTTGAAGTTCGTTTACGTATTTTTAGCATTCATTTGAATAAAAAGTATATTTATTATCTTTATAGGTGTTTGATGAATTGTTAACATTCTCTTCTAATCGAACGGATTTAAACAATTATTACGAGGTAGATAAAAGAACATGAAACATATAATTTAATGTTTATCATGATTTAAAAATAACAAAACATTGATTGTAAGATTTTATCATTTTGATAAGTATAACATAACAGTATTGCTAAAAGTGTACAAATTTCAGTTAAATTCTATAACTTATGAGGCTGTAAAGTTTAAAAAGCCTTAACAGTTTTATCTAAATCAAAGAAAAAGTTTTTATTATTAACATTATAGATTATATAATTTGGGAAATTTCTGTTCTTCATTTGTTGGTTGATGTTTTTTACTAAGTCAAGCGCTTAAGACACTCAGCCAATTTTTGTTTGAAGAGTTAAGAAATATACACACAGAAAAACTATATACATATATGAAAATGATATTTATGTAGTCATAGTGTTTGGCAAAATTACCTAAAAAAATTCCCAAACAGAACTAACTAAACACTCGTCAGCTAACACAAGAGGAGTCAACATCTAAAGTCGCTCTGTGAAGGAGCGAAGCATGCCAATCATTTCCAAGTGCCAGTAACAAAGTAGCATTCAATCAAGTAATTTGAATTTCTACAAGGTAAGAACTTAATCAACCATATACCTTACTAGCTTCTGCCCGTGCCTTTTCCGCATGGAATAGTGACTTTGGCCTAATGCTAATACACAGCGGAAGCTCTCATGAGGAAAATACCCCGATTTTGAAACATTCTTCATTGGTGCTCCGCTCCTATTGATTGACCTTAGCATGATGATATATAGCCTATAGCCTTCCTCGATAAATTAGCTATCTAACACTGGAAGAATTTGTCAAATCGGACCAGTAGTACCTGAGATTAGTGCATTCAACCAAACCAACAAACCTTCCAGCTTTATAATATTAGTATAGATGAGTTGTATCATATTTATTGAATATACTATGAAGATGATTATTCACAAATAATTTCAATAAAAAACAAATAAAATTAAATTCAAAGGAGGTACAGGCTGTGTTAACTAAATAACTCATATAAAAAGATATGTAACTTTCGACTTAATAGTGGGCTTTATTAGAACTGTGCCTGTGAAAAATTGTGTTGCACTCATGACTTTCTTCATAATTCAATGTCATGAAAATCTTTATAAAAAAGTAATGTAAATCTTATTAAGCCTTCATTACGAAATATTAATAAGAAGACACACTATGGTCAGTAAGGGTATATATCATCATGCTAAGACCAATAAGACTTAGCAAAACCAGTAATAGTTTTTTAGCTAATAGTGTTAGGTTCTACAATAAATTCCCAAAGCATGTTACCGATTTGCCGGACTGTAAATTTAAGCGCCATGTCAAACGGGTTTTAGTTTCAAAAGGATATTATAGAGTGGATCAGTATGTGAATGATATTGATGTCTGGAATTGACTCCTCTCTGTGCATCCACTAAAAGCATTGTATAATGTATTGGAAATATATGTTTAAAAAATGTACCCAATCGAGTTTCTTGCCGGTTCTTCTCGATGACTGGGTTGTTTTCCAACCGGTAGTAGTCTTTGACGTTCATAAGTGCCTTATTAGGGCCTAAACTGAATAAAGTATTTTTGATTTCAATATCGTATGATGATACATTTATTTTTTATTTTGATTTCATTTGAGGAGCGGAGCACTAGTGAAGAATGTTTCAAAATCAGGGTTTGTCTTTTTTTTCTTTTGTCATTGGTGGCAAACGAACATGTGGGTCACCTGATGTTAAGTGATCACCACCGCCCATGGACACTAACAACACCAGAGGAGTTGCAAGTGCATTGCCACCCTTTGGGCGGAAGGGTTAGGGGAGGGAGAGGGAGAGGAGAGGGGAGGAGAGGTGGGCCTCCGGCGCTCTCACTGACCAAACGAAACGCAACAATGCAAGCACTGTTACTTCACGTCTGTTTTCTATGAGAGGGTGGTACTACCCCGGACGAGCCGACTCATTCATGCTGAAACCAGTAATGTTTTCCTCTTGATAGCTTCCGTCGTCGCGTCGCGTCGAGTCGCGGTCAGAATATAGTACAATATAACATATAGTTTTTTTACAATGCTTAAGTAAATAATTATGCGGAAATATGTTGTAATATACATAAAACCGAATTGTACCGAACACAAAACTCGTTCTTAATTATTTGTGTGAAAAACGCTTCATCAACAAACTGGAAAATGGAATGCTGATGTCATATTCGGGAAGTGAATAGAATGCTATTTATAATTATGTAATCAATGTTATTAACTTATCTATGACTTGCATCTGATAAAATGCTTCTGTGTGAATTTAGAATTCCGTATTTTTTATGTGTTGGTCAATGACTTTGTCACTGGCCTTTTTAATTTGCAGTATATAGTCTATTATCTATGTTTTTAATACTTGGGGCAAGGAGATTTATGCTTACTAATATTGTAAATGTGAAAATGCGATTGTTTGTTTGTTTGTTACACTTGCACTTCTGACTATTTTGTCAGGGGTACACAAAAGTAGGTACATAGGGTACATGTCAAAAAATTGCAGTTCTCAAGGGATAAGTAAATCCAATATACATTGACAACACAAGTTAGTTGTTTATATATATTATAAGAGATATTATTTCTGATAAAAAGTTATCCTTTAGTTAACCACTGGCATAACATTATTTAAAAAAAGTTCCTCATGTCAGCTTTGACCAAAAAGTATAATATGTACATATTATAAGAAGCTTTGACACATGACTGGCGTTTAGACTGGAGTCTGCTATTATATATATACAATAAGCACATGGGGTAAATAAATGCATTTCTGATAAAACTGAAAGCATCTATATACTTTTATTGATATTCAGTAAAATATAATATATAAATCTGGATACATTTTCTAGTATATAAATACATTATTCAGTATCTATATCCATATATGTAGTACTAGCTAACCGTGCAACTTCGTCTGCATCGAATCGTTTATGTAATTATTTACGACATCACATTAGAAACCTCGAAAATAACAGTATTTCTCCACTATTTAATGGATGTTATTATACACATAAACCTTCCTCTTCAATCACTCTATCTATTAAAAAAACCGCATCAAAATCCGTTGCATAGTTTTTAAGATTTAAGCATACATAGGGATATAGGGACTGAGAAAGCGACTATGTAGTGAGTGATATGTGATTATGTTGCTCTTAACTATATAACTCTTAGCTATATAACTATTCGCTAAACACTTTCTATATATATATATTTACATCATAGGAGGAAAACGAACAGGTGGGTCCCCTGATGTTAAGTGATCACCACCGTTCATAGACACTTGCAACACTAGAAGAGTCGCAAGTGCGTTCTCACCCTGTGTTTGGGGGAAGGGCAGTGGGGAAGGCGGGCGGAGGAGGGGAGGTGGGTTATCCAGCGCTCTCACTGACCGAACCAAACGCAACAATGCAAGCACTTTACGTTGGTTTTATATGAGAGGGTGGTACTACCCCGGACGAGCCGACCCATTCATGCTGAAACCAGTAATAGCTTCAGCGTGGCTCTACCACCTATATATGAAAACTGATTCTTAAGGAATAAAATCCATAATAAAATTGTTTTAGGGTGCCCGGATATGGGTGGAGCATCCAGAGAAGGTTTGGGAGAGTGCCACGGTGACATCTGACTATCGTTCTGGAGTTCTCATAGTGAAAGTTGATCAAACAGGCGAGATACGGCAAATTAAGGTAATATTTCTTTTTTTATTTAGGTTTTGTATATCATTTTTATTATTATTAGTTACTGTGTAATCGGCTGTTGATTCTAATAACAGTTATATCTCAATAATGAATAACGGTGTTGTGTTATTTTACAACAATTGTTGTCGCAAACAGTTGTCAGTTATTCTGCTGTTTGGTTATTTGGTCTTTTATATCTAATTAATAATTAGCGACGTTGCTATGATAGAATTGATGTTTGTTGTCTGTATAGTGAATTTTGAATGTGAGAAATATAAAGGCTCACTCTTTCACACTAATTGGTTGTTACGTAATGCTTATTTCACTCATTGTAATGGTCCTCGGTAATGGCGGATAATGGATAATTAACAACCGGATAATAAAAATAATAATAGTGACACTAATAATCCAGAAGATTCTTTGCAAAAAATTAAAGTTTAAAAAAAAAGCGATGCGCACGAACCACATGGCGGCGATGGGTAGGTGATGGATATGTAGATGGGGCCTGGGGGCGATGGACACGGGCATGTCCGTCGCCCGGGCAGTTTAAACTGCACAGGCCCATGTGGTGGAGGCACATTGTGCCGATGCGACTCCCACAGTTCGTCAGGAAAGTCTAACACCCAGTCCCCCTTTGGGCTTACACCTGTGGGGGGAGCAGACGCAGTGCCAGCCGGCAGTCCCTGCTCCCTCATCTCCCCATCTATATGGTATATGAAGGCACCAGGGAGTTTAGTCCTGTTATCTGTTAAGGATCTCCCCATGTATATAAAAAAAAACTCTCTTGATCAAAGCGATTTTGAACTTCACTATAAAACTATTATGATAAAAATGATGGCACGTAAATTACTAACTACTCTACTTCTACTATCAATTTGGGAATCGGAACTGTCTATAAGAAAAATATCTGGCACATGAGACATTTTTTTAAAAGCGATAATGACTTAGTTGATCTCTTGTTGGGACACAGCGTCGATGGACGTAGGTGCGAAACCGTGCACCTGAATCGGAGCGCGCGATGAAAGGAATCATCGTTATAAAACCATACTTTTCTTAGTCCATCTGTCTAGCTACCACCCTCAAGTTGATAATATATCGCCAAGTACCTGTTGGTGTGTACCAGCAGTTGCACTTATCGTGCATACCATCTCAGACCACACCGTTATTTAATATCAGATGAAATCATGGTCCAGTGTTAAAATCTATATGAAAGTATATGAAAAACAACTTTACCTTTACCAACTACTATAAGAAGGGAGTTACAGATGACTATAGTCTAAGGCAGTGTTTTTCAAGGTATGGGTCGCGAAGCATCTTTAGGTGTGTCGCGAAGCTTCTGTTTTTTCTTTTTTTTTTATTTCAAAAGGAGGCAAACGAACAGGTGGGTCGCCTGATGTTACATGATCAACACCAGGGGAGTCGCAAGTGCGTTGCCAGCCTGTGAATGGGGGAGAATTAGGGAGGTGGGCCCCTGGCGCTCTCACTGACCGAACGAAACGCAACAATGCAAGCACTGTTACTTCATTTTACAACAATTGTTGTCACAAACAGTTGTCAGTTATTCTGCTGTTTGGTTATTTGCTGTTTTATGTCTAATTAATAATTTGCGACAGTGACGTGATAAAATTGATGTTTGTTGTTTGTATAGTGAATTTAATGTGAGAAATATAAAGGGCTCACTCTTTCACACTCGTTGGTTGTTACGTAATGCTTATTCCAATCGTTGTAGTCGTTGGTAATAGCGGATAATGGATAATTAACAACCGGATAATAAAAATAATAATAGTGACAGTATAATAGCCTAGAAGAATTTTTGCCAAAAATTAAAGTTAAAAAAAAAGCGATGCAATTTGGATACTCTCTTTATCCGCGGTCGACGAACCCTACGGCGGCGATGGGGCACCTTCAAAAGCTCTATAGGGGAGCTAAAGTTTGGGAGAGCCACTGCAGTAGAAAACAATAAAGTTTTAAAAGATTTATTAAGAAAAATGTTAAGGACATAATCATTTGTATTAAATATACAAAAAATAAAACTGAGGAGAATTCTTATGTATATATCCGAACCCTAATTATAGAAAACGAATAAAATAGTGTTACAAAATAAAATACATGAAAAAAAAGCAACGGGTAGGGGGGTCGCGAAATATTTCTTCATACTAAAGGGGCCGTGTCAAGAAAAAGTTTGAAAAACACTGGTCTAAGGTACACAGTACAGTAATGCAGATGTTGTTTTCCTATACACAGATCAAAGATGAGAAACAGATGCCGCCTCTGCGAAACCCGTCCTTACTTATCGGCCAAAACGATCTCACATCTTTATCATACTTACACGAACCTGCTGTACTGCATAACCTTAAAGTCAGGTGAGTGAGCTTATTTCCTATACAAACTTTTGGCAAAGGTAGGTATGCATTAATTGCCTCTAATAGTGTTTTGATCGAAATTTATACTAATATTATAAAGAGGTAAAGTTTGTGACGTTGTAGGGGGTAATCTCAGAAACTACTGGTCCGATTTGAAAAATTCTTTCAGTATTATTTTTATCGTTTATCGAGGAAGGTTATAGGCTATATATTATCACGCTAAGAACAAGAGGAGCGGAACACCAATGAAGAATGTTTCAAAATCGGGTTTTTCCCCTCTGGATAGCTTTCGCAGCGTGTTAACGTTAGCCCAACCTAGGTATTCCACGCGAACGAAGTCGCGGGCAGAGGCTAGTGATTTATAACTAAAGAAGAATATAAGGAAATATGGATGAATTGTGTAAGAATAAATATGTACATTAGGGTCGCCCTTACTTAGGGTATGTTCGGATTTTTTTCAGGATATTCCTGAATTGGTTCCAAATATATTTTAAAAACTCGTGTCTAATTTCAGCTCTTAATTTTAAAATTAACCCTGCTCCACGAAAGACAATGTTTTAAATGATTTGATTTGACTTGATAGCTTCCGCTGCGTGTTAACGTTAGCCCAAAGTAGATATTCCACGAGAACGAAATCGCGGGCAGAGGTTAGTGATTTATAACTAAAGAAGAATATAAGGAAATATGGATGAATTGTGTAAGAATAAATATGTACATTAGGGTCGCCCTTACTTAGGGTATGTTCGGATTTTTTTCAGGATATTCCTGAATTGGTTCCAAATATATTTTAAAAACTCGTGTCTAATTTCAGCTCTTAATTTTAAAATTAACCATGCTCCACGAAAGACAATGTTTTAAATGGAAATAACATGGCGAAATCGCGGGCAGAGGTTAGTGATTTATAACTAAAGAAGAATATAAGGAAATATAAATGAATTGTGTAAGAATAAATATGTACTAATGTACATATTACTTAGGGTATGTTCGGATTTTTCTTCAGGGTGGTCCAAAATAGGTCCCAAATATATTTAAAAAAATCGTGTCTAATTTCAGCTCTTAATTTTAAAATTAACCCTGCTCCACGAAAGACAATGTTTTAAATGGAAATAACATGGGAAAGTTCTGTTATTACCTTGGAAGTCGTAAATTAATGAACGGGTTATATCGACACATGAATATTCTTGTAACAGATTTAACGCTCTATAAAAAAACGTATGTTGTGGTTTTTTGCAAACTTGACTCGTTCAAAAGTTATTTGAGGTCACAATCGAAGTTCCAGTCAATTGTATGATGTTTCCAATTTTATAGTGGCTTAATGAATTAAAAAAAAGAAAAGAGGGCTATAAAAATACCAGGATAAGAGATGATAGAGGACAGTGGAAGAGAAAAAATGTTTTAAGCTAAATTAAGGGGCTAGTAGAAGAAGAAAGACATGTGGTACCCAAGAAAATACCCGGATAATACTTCAATTTGAAGCCCGAATATTTCTCAACACCTAATGCTTGGACTGTAAATTTTGGAACGCCAAAGTTTGCTATCGTTTAGACTTTAGACGCTACGATGGAACGCACATAGACAGAAACCTACTGTCGCCATTGGACCTTAAATTGACTTCACAAGTAGGAGGGCAAATTTTTAAAATATTTCTTTGTCCTTTGAGCATTGACGCTATTTCACTGGCACGTTTAAATGCTTTGTTTCTGTACTCTATGTTTTTCTTCTCTACCCGGCGGACGACACTTAACAGCAGGTGACCCACCTATTCGTTTGCCACATTAAATTCTGTCCAGATGTTTAGGAGGAGTTCAGTCACATATACACGGACAGAAGAACTATTTACATATAAAGATATGTGCAACTTTCAAATCATTATTGTCTGTACTAATTTTAGTAGGTTAAAGAGACTGTGTCTGAACGCGTTTATATTTGGAACTATCAGTGAGATTTGAATCTTGTTTGCATTTTATAGTTTACTAGCTGACCCGTGCCCACTTCGTAGGGCGGTAAATATTTATGAAAAACTACTTTCTGTGACCTAAATATAAATGTCAGACATATGCTGTCGCTGACTTTTCTATAGGCATTATCAAGCTATAAAACTCTTTTTCTGGAACTCAATCATATATCTCTCTTCGTTAATGCAGCGTTCGTAAGAAACGTTTTCGTTCAACCGTTTTTTCTCCGACTTACTTTGTAAATCCAACTACCACAAAAAAGTCTATTCATTTTTCGGGTTAATACATAGCCTATGACACTCATAAATAACGTGGCCTTCTATTGGTAAAAGAATTTTCAAAATCGGTTTAGTAGATCCAGCTATTACTCCCTACAACGTCACTAACTCACACACTTTACCTCTTTATAATATTAATATAGATTTATTAGGGAACGTTACAACTATTTAACATCACGCTACGATTGTTAGGAGTGAAGCAACGCTCATTATACGAGGGGATGTGTTGTATAACGCGATGAGGGGTCTTGTGTGCTGAAGGCGGTAAACACAACTGGATTTAGTATACAGTTTCTTACACAAACACTAGCAGTACCATTTCTTATGGTAAGATACTGGGCTACAGGGAATTTATTGAAACATTCTAAGTAGAAGCATATAGTGATCAAAATGATTGTCTAACAAATCCGCAAAGCTTGCATCATTCATTGACATTTTGATGTAATTTACAAGTGTTCGATAATGAATAATCGGTCGCCTTCCGTTCGTTTGATATGCGGAATCGCAGACCGACAAACGTCAAGGTCGTTTGGACACGCGTACCAAGGGGATTTCACTCTCGACGTAATCTAATATATAAAAATCTCGTGTCACGGTGGTTAGTGTTTGAACTCCTCCGAAACAGCTGGACCGATTTTTATGAAATTTTAAATGTATATTTTGTAGGTATGAGAATAGGTCCTAATTTTTTATATATTTTTTTTAAATTTGCTATCAAAGATACATACAACTACAATTTTTAATTTTCCTAACCCCATTCTCCTATTTTTTAATCGCCATTTTAGTATTTTTGTATGAACAATATCCAAATGATTCACGGTCGTTCGTATTCCAAACAAAACGAAATTATTGATGTTGCTGAATAACAGATGGCGCTACGTCCGTCTCTTTGAAATTACTAGATATGTGTTCGAGTGAGTCCCTGGATTATTTGGCTTCATAGTAATAAACGGTGGGTGTCGCTGTAATCGGGTTCGAGGTTTGTTAAGATTCTTCGAGTGTGGAAATAGAATTAGAACCAGTAGGTAGCCGATTTCACGCATACGAAGTTACGCGGGTCACTTAGTTATAGTGTAACCTTTGTAACTCCCAAACAGTCGTGGTGGCCTAGTGGTTTGACCGGTGGAAAATCATTCCGATGTCCGCAGGTTCGAACCCCGGCATGTACCAACGAATTTTTCAGAATTCTCGTATATTTAATGTTAAATTTGGTAACAGTATCGGCTGACGGTGAAGGTAAACATCGTGAGGTAACCTGAACCTGAACGAATACACAGAACTGTAGATTTCTCAGAGTCGGAAATCACCAATACGTCGTGGGCTGGCGTAGTGATTACGCCCATACCTTTCTTCGGGAGGAGGCCTAAGGCCCTGCAGTGGGTCTCTTACAGGCTGACGATGAATGTTTATTTTTGACTAAATTCGTTTGAATGAATGAATTCTTTATTGCACTTTTGATATGTACATTGGCGAGCTTAATGCCATGAGGCATTTTCTTCCAGCTAACCATTATTAAATTAAAATCTATGAATAGGCAAACATAGTGATTAGAAAAAAAAATGTTTCAAATTATCACACACTAGCCTCTGCCCGCGACTTCGTTCGCCTGGAATAGTTACTTTGGGGTGACGCTAATACGCAGCGGAAGCTCTCATGAGGAAAATACCCTGATTTTGAAATATTCTTCATTGGTGCTCCGCTCGTATTGCCCTTAGCACGATGATATATATATCCTATAACCTTCGTCGATAAATGAGCTCTATTGCACTGAAAGAATTTTTCAAATCGCACCAGTAGTTCCTGAGATTACCCCCTACAACGTCACAAACTCACAAACTTTACCTCTTTATAATATTAGTATAGATAATTTCATAAACCTTCCACCTGCATTTGTAATTAATTTCACGAGTTTAACACTTGTGTAAGTAAGTTTACCACTTGTGTAAATTTATTTTGTTAAACAAAAAAAAAAACAAAGAAACCATTTTGTGCTTCAATTGCACAAAGTCAATAGTAAAAATTCCTTGACACGAATTACTCTTTTCATTTTTTTTCGAACTGACTACGCTATTAACCTAGCAAGGTCTTAACAGCTTCACCGGACTACTAAGGCGAGCGCTTAAGGCACCCAGCCGATTTTATTTGACAACTAGCTCAAGGGTCACGAATTACTCAGTACTGCCTTCATAACTACTTTGTTATCTATATATGACACACAACATAACCATGAAGAGTTAAAGACAGTGTCTCGTATGGATTTTCGCTGAGAAAAGTGTCTACCATCTATGAAACTCGCTGATACCCGCGACTTCTTCCACGTCGATTATTGTATTAACGATTCACGGTTCGCTTGTTTTCAGATTCTGCGATCGCAACGCCATCTACACTTACTGTGGAATCGTGCTGGTGGCTATCAATCCATACTATGATTTACCTATTTACGGTTAGTGTATATTTTATTCTTTAAAATAATATTGAAGTTAACAACCCTTTTTATAAGATACTATTAATCACCAACCATGTTCATATCTATACGAAAGCTCGTCCAGTGGTCGATCTCCGACCATCAAGAAAAGGAAACATTTTTAATTTTTTTTTTGATTAGCGGCCCCCGCAGACGTTGTCCCACCTTGATAGAAAAAAGTGCGTGCGTACAAAGTACACATGTCAGAAGTGAAACTAATTTATAAGTCTTGTTTATATTTATACAAATCTAAAACTTTAGATTTTCGAGACTTGAAAAATAGATCTGCAAATGACGTCACTGCCGTTGCATACCTGCGTGACGTTACATCTCTAAAAATTTTACCCTCATGCGCCTAAAGAAGTTTCATTTCAATAAAACAAAACTTTAAATTATGTACCTAAACCTTCCTCATGAATTACCTTATCTATGGGTGAAAACCGCATGCAAATCCGTTCAGTAATTTTTGAATCTATCGCAAACAGACAGACAGACGTTGCAGAGGGCTTTGTTTTATAAATTGTAGTGGTAACATTAAAATTCGTAAATAGCTACTAAACAAAAAAAGAAAGAATTGGTAGCTGGTAGAGCCACGCTGAAGCTATTACTAGTTTCAGCATGAATGGGTCGGCTCGTCCGGGGTACTACCACCCGACCCACAGAAACCACGTGAAGTTAACAGTGCTTACATTGTTGCGTTTCGTTCGGTCAGTGAGAGCGCCGGAGTCACACCTCCCCTCCCCTCTCCTCTCTCCTCCCTCCTCTTCCCCCTAAACACAGGCTGGCAATGCACTTACGACTCCTCTGGTATTGTTAGTGTCTATGGACGGTGGTGATCACTTAACATCAGGTGACCCGACTGTTCGTTTGCCTCCTATGACATAAAAAAAAAAGAAAGAAGAAAATTGGCTGAGAAACAGGAGAGAGATGTTCTTAACTGCTCTCTCACTACCAATTTAAATATTAAAAATGTATGTAAATACATGACTTCAGAACGACTGCACCTATTCCTATAATTTATTCATAATATAATTATTCCTTTGCTGTGCTCATAATTGTCAGGGGTTATTTATCAAAGAAAATGTAAAGAAAATAAAATGTTTGGGTTCAAAAATCTTCAATTTCATTTAAAGTGTATTAATTTGAAGACGTAATTCTTAAACTCATACGGTGTTATTACAAAAAAAGTTAAATACGTATTGACCCCTGGCTTTAAAAACAAACAAAAACTAAACAAAAAGTATTTATTTAACAAAATGATGTTACATGGCATACAAATAACTGTAGATTCCCGCACTAGGAACTGAATCCTGTGTCGCGGGTAATCATTCAAAACTACGTTACAAAATGTATAAGCTGTTAGTGCCGTTAGTGGCTTACTTATTGGATGAAAGAGATTAATAGAATGTAAAACTTATGTATATATATAAAAAAACCATTAAATTTGCGCAGTATTAATAACTAAACACAACACATGGTAATCATATCTAAGTAAATAAGTGTAGGTAGATATATAAATTGTCCTTAGAACTATATTTATTTTCATATCCTGCGTCTGTTTAAGAGAGAATGTGAAGAACATTTTCAGTCTCCTGATATGTTATAGATAATAACCAGTTTGTGACTCTTGTTTTTGCTTCTCTTAACTCTAGGTTAATTAACTCGCAGTGTTTGTTCACTTGTCTATATATGAATGGGAGGGCAAACTCACTAAAGCGTTGAGCGAAAACAGTGTTAACTTTGGGTGTTTTTATATTGAAACGCTGAGTATGAGCAACATCTAAGGTATTCGTAATATTACTGTTTAATGGTGGAAGTTTTCTTATGTATTTATGGTGAGTGAGGGTCATTTTTAATAAGTATAACTGTCGCACTGTCAGAACTTTGGACTCTCCATAGAGATCTCTTGTGGAGTAGCGAAAAGGTTTTCTAAAAATAACCTTCAAGAGGGACCTTTGGGCCCTTTCTAGTTTTATTAGAATTGTCTTAGAAGCGTTACCCCAGGCTGAGATGCAATATTGAAGTAAGGATTGACATAAGGCCTTATAAACCAGAATTAAAGTGTCCTGTAAAGCCGCATCCCGTAATAATTTCATGATATTTATTAATTTTCTAATCCGCTTCGACAATATCTCTATATGTGCTTTGAAAGTCAATTTCTCATCAAGCACAACCCCTAAATATTTAGTTTCCAATGTTCTTTCTATGCAAGGGCAATCACATATAAGATTTTGAACATTTAAGGAACAGGTATGTGCTCTTACACACAACGGATAAGATGGTCCAGAAGCTCTTGTTTTATGGAAGCAAATATAGTGGGTTTTAGAGAAATTTAGTGCAAGTAAGTTGTTTCGTAACCACATCATGATTTTTGATAGACCTTCATTTGCCTGCAACGTCACATCTTTCCACGATTTGCCAGTGAATACTATAGCGGTATCGTCGGCATAGCTAATTATCTCTGAATTTTCTGATGTGTTTAAAACGTTTGCAATATCATTTAAATAAATAATAAAAAGAGTAGGGCCCAAAATACTTCCCTGCGGTACACCAAAACTTATGTCACTGGTATCACTAACAACGTCACCCACCGAAACAAATTGTTTTCTATTTCTGAGATAGCTCGAAAACCAATTCAAAGCAATGCCTCGGATTCCAATGCGTTCAAGTTTACTAAGCAGTAGGAGATGCGAAACAGTATCAAAAGCTTTAGCTATATCGAGAAAAATGCCAATACATTTCTTTTTCTTGTCAAGATGCTCCACTACTGTATTTAAAAGAAGATTTACTGCATCTTCCGTGGACTTTCCTCTGCGAAAACCAAATTGCGTGGGCGTAAGGATCTTGTGTGTTTCTAAGTAGGAACTGAGTCGTTTAATAACAATTTTTTCCAAAAGTTTCGACAGTATAGGTAGAAGGGATATTGGTCTATAATTGGAAGGGTCCCCTTTAGTACCTCCTTTATGTATTGGAATGACAGAGGCTATCTTCCAACATTCAGGAAATTCGCCGACTGAGAGACTAATGTTAAAAATGTGCGTCAGAGGCTCCACCACGTAAGGACAGATTAATTTTAAGAGATCATTTTTTAAACCGTCAGGTCCAGGAGCAGTTTCATTATTTAAATTGTTTATCAATGAAGCTACTTCCTGGCAATCAGTGGGATGCATAAAAAATGAGCGCGGATTTTTTGATGGTAAGTTACTGAGTCTAGCTAATTTATCCTCTTCGATGTCCAACTGCTCTAGAGTTTGAGTTGCAAGTGTTTTACCAATACTAACGAAGAAGTGATTGTAATTTGAGAGTGCTAAAGAGGGATTATTCTCCGCTGATATATCAAGGTTTTGTTTTTTATCTTTCATTTCACATATTTTCTTTACTCCTTTCCATAGTTGCTTGGGATTTTTGCTATTACCTGTAAGATGTTTGTTATAGTATTGAGATTTAACGGTGTGTATTA
>MU161059.1:0-30916 GCA_015888305.1 Antheraea pernyi
ATTTCTAGACACCTGCAACATGTTTTTTTCTAAAAAGTTCGTACGTTAAACGTTCCATTTACATTTTTATTATAATATAATATAACATATTATGTTACAAGTAACTAGCGAAATGTGAAACATCTAAATCATAAAAACAATAAAAAACGAATTATAAATTAAACGTTATTGCCTTGTTTCGCCATGTTATTAATGTTTATATTGCAATTTAACGTGGACGAAGTCGCGAGCAATTGTTGATATATTACACGTGTAAATAAGAGGGATTCAAATATTTGATTAGCGTTTGTATGCGGTAAATACGCCTAGATGTTGAAAGCCTTTTTCATATTTCCCAAAGCCTGACATGACCGTGTGGCCTAATGGATAAGGCGTCGGACTTCGGATCCGAAGATTGCAGGTTCGAGTCCTGTCACGGTCGCGTAATTTAATTTTTTAATAACATTTTTACTACAAAATAAATGTATATATTCTCACTGTTATAACGGCGTAAAGTTTCTAAATACTTTTGTGTGAGTAGATCTATGAAACGACTAACCGGATTTTTATTATTACTAGCTTTACCATATTTAAATTTATTGTTCGGTAGTATATACCGGCCCTTACCAAGTTCGAAGGTTTTTTTACAACATACTAAATTATCAAGAATGTATTGTGAGTGATTCGCGAGGTTCCATGCCGTATATTGCTTAAGTTTTTGATGTATCCTCTGTAGCTTGTTTTTTCATAGACTTTGTGTATTTTGCAGCACGGTTCATACTGTAGATTGATCTGTTATTGGAAAGATATATTGACTCTTCATGGTTAAGTTGAAGTATTCAAACAATATATTGAAATAAATTAAGGCAGTGTAAGAAGCTAGAGAGAGAAATAAAGTATTATTTTTAATACGTATCTTGCCCACAGGATAGAAAGAGGCAGATAAAATTAGTTGCGTTTGAGTCAAATGAAGGATAAATGTGTAATTAAAAATTTTAAAGACATTATAATATAATATTTGATTCGGTGTCCCGAGTAATCGGTTACGAAAAATCGGCCAAGTGTAAATCGTTCTCAAATATATGTCTTTTATGTATTTATTACAAAAAAAATGTTTTTTTAATCATTTCAGAATATTATTTAGTGCGAGGTTGCTTCGCCAGTGGTTGGCTTTTATTATCTGTTATTTTTATTGATTTTAAACTAGCTGGCACTCGCGTCTTAGCTTACGTGAAAATGATTTTTTCGTTTTGTTTATGGGATGTAAATCTATAAGTTTATCCAATCTAGCTTTTGAACGTTGCGCGGACAACGGACGATTTTTCATTTTATTTATACACCAAATAAACAACCCTAAAGTTTGGCCAATTTGGCACTCTTGAGCTTGTTCCCAAGCGGCTGCGAGCTATAAGCGCTGGCCTTATTGCTCTAGTGAAGCCGTGTAGGTCCATCAGGCAAAGAGCGTTAGCCAGTTCGAAAAAAAAGACCAACAACCAACCGTGCCACTACGCTGTGTTTTAAACGAAGATCCATCAGACCAACAGTGCCACTACGCTGTGTTAAATAAAGACGTATGAGGCCAACCGTGCCGCTACGCTGTTTGTTAAATACGGTGTTTTGTGATAACAATCAAATCAGATACATTCCTATTCTAAATACTTCTGAATTAAATACATTACTATTATTGGTTGGAAATATATTGGCAGGAATACGCTCATAGAACACGCACGCGGAACTTTCCTAATAATTCGACCGAGTTATTTTGCGGTGGGAGTTCCGATCCCTCGTTCGAAGTTCTACGTTCATATGTCTGTGGGATGATGGATATTCGAGTAGTCATTATAGTATTATTTGACAAGCATCTGTTCATTTTTAAGGTTCCATACTTCATAGGGGAAAAAAACAAAGTATTTATAAGATTTTAGAATAAGTATTTTGTTGTTCTTTTGTCGATCCGTGTGACAAAGAGAGTTTTTTTTCTCGAAAACGGATTGAAATATGAACGTAAAAGTAATAACGCATACTGTGTAAGTAAGGTGATAATAAAATGTATCATAGAAGTAGTTCAGGAGCAGTCCGGTGAAGCTGTGACAGCCTGTCAGGCCAATAGCGTATTCAGCGTAGTTAGTTCGAACAAAAAATGGCTACTTATCACACCGAATATAACAGAAAATATGCAAACAAAATCGCGAGAAAGAAGTTAGTACGTTATGAAGGTTGAAAAATATCAATCAAATCAAATCAAAATCACTTTATTCAATTTAGGCCCTAAGAAGGCACTCATGAATGTCAAAACTACCACCGGTTCGGAAAACAAACCAGTCATCGAGAAGAACCGGCAAGAAACTCGATTTGGTTTATCTTTTTAACAAATATATATAATATTTACAAAAATAATATATTATATACAATAGTAAATGTCGCAATCGTTTCCAATGGATGCACAGAGATGAGTCAATTCCAGACATCACCATCGTTCACATATTGATCCACTCTATAATAGCCTTTTGATATCATTCGTTTAATCAATTAAAATAACTCAAAATTTACGTTATTCGAGTTTTCACCAGAAAGTAAATTAACGGTGCGAGAAGAGTACCTATAATGCAACCTCCACTTCAATACGATCGAAACTACGAAAAATACGACTGTTGTATTCTTTTTTATCTAAACGTATGATAAACTTAGTCTAAAAAAAATCGCAATAACTTCAGTCTGTCATTTAATTTTTAAAAACGTACGTAGTTTATCTACAATGCGACTTAATTCAGTCTTGTTTTAATTATCGTAGTGCATTATGGTGTTACTCCGCGTGTATTGAAATCATTTGTAACATATTTTATTAAAGTGGATTAACTACGAACTGTGTTTTGTAATACTTATTTAAACGTATTTTTTTAACAAGAACCAAATAGCAATATAATTAAACTATTTATCCCTACTTTTACAACTGACTTCGCTTCATTTATTTTTAAGCGAACGTGTAAACATGGTGAAAATTTAAACGCATTCACCGACTAAATTGATTTTTCAGTGACTTCTTTTAAACATGTTTCATTCTAATTCCATATCACAAAAAAATATAAGGGCCATTTTGTAACAATATTCCTACAATAGAAACACATACGGTGTTATTACAAAAAAATGAAATACGTATTAAATACTTGCTTTAAAAAGGTTGCGAATTAAATGCACCACGCTCGCTGAATGTTCACCATCTAGCTCTTTTGTCTCGCTTTAGTTACGTTAGGTTAGACTTGTGAAAAAGGATAACGCGAACTTCCCTCGGGTGAGCGCGGTGCATTTAATTCGAAACCTTTTTAAAGGAAGTACTCAATTATTATGTTTTTTTTATGTCAAAAGGCGGCAAACGAACAGATGGGTCAGAGTTAAGTGATCAACACCGTCCATAGACACTAGCAACACCAGGGGAGTCGCAAGTGCGTTGCCAGCCTGTGTATGGGAGAGTTCGAAGGTTTTTTTACAACATACTAAATTATCAAGAATGTATTGTGAGTGATTCGCGAGGTTCCATGCCGTATATTGCTTAAGTTTTTGATGTATCCTCTGTAGCTTGTTTTTTCATAGACTTTGTGTATTTTGCAGCACGGTTCATACTGTAGATTGATCTGTTATTGGAAAGATATATTGACTCTTCATGGTTAAGTTGAAGTATTCAAACAATATATTGAAATAAATTAAGGCAGTGTAAGAAGCTAGAGAGAGAAATAAAGTATTATTTTTAATACGTATCTTGCCCACAGGATAGAAAGAGGCAGATAAAATTAGTTGCGTTTGAGTCAAATGAAGGATAAATGTGTAATTAAAAATTTTAAAGACATTATAATATAATATTTGATTCGGTGTCCCGAGTAATCGGTTACGAAAAATCGGCCAAGTGTAAATCGTTCTCAAATATATTTCTTTTGTGTATTTATTATTAAAAAAAATGTTTTTTTAATCATTTCAGAATATTATTTAGTGCGAGGTTGCTTCGCCAGTGGTTGGCTTTTATTATCTGTTATATTTATTGATTTTAAACTAGCTAGCACTCGCGTCTTAGCTTACGTGAAAATGATTTTTTTGTTTTGTTTATGGGATGTAAATCTATAAGTTTATCCAATCTAGCTTTTGAACGTTGCGCGGACAACGGACGATTTTTCATTTTATTTATACACCAAAACAATCAACCCTAAAGTTTGGCCAATTTGGCACACTTGAGCTTGTTCTCAAGCGGCTGCGAGCTATAAGCGCTGGCCTTATTGGTCCAGTGAAGCCGTGAAGGTCCATCAGGCTAAGAGCGTTAGAGAGTTCGAAAAAAAAGACCAACAACCAACCGTGCCACTACGCTGTGTTTTACACGAAGACCCATCAGACCAACAGTGCCACTACGCTGTGTTAAATGAAGACGTATGAGGCTAACCGTGCCAATACGCTGTTTATTAAATACGGTGTTTTGTGATCACAATCAAATCAGACACATTCGTATTCTAAATAATTCTGAATTAAATGCATTACTATTGGTGGTTGGAAATATATTGGAAGGAATACGTTCATAGAACACGCACGCAGAACTTTCCTAATAATTCGACCGAGTTATTTTGCGGTGGGAGTTCCGATCCCTCGTTCGAAGTTCTACGTTCATATGTCTGTGGGATGATGGATATTCGAGTAGTCATTATAGTATTATTTGACAAGCATCTGATCATTTTTAAGGTTCCATACTTCATAGGGGAAAAAAACAAAGTATTTATAAGATTTTAGAATAAGTATTTTGTTGTTCTTTTGTCGATCCGTGTGACAAAGAGAGTTTTTTTTCTCGAAAACGGATTGAAATATGAACGTAAAAGTAATAACGCATACTGTGTAAGTAAGGTGATAATAAAATGTATCATAGAAGTAGTTCAGGAGCAGTCCGGTGAAGCTGTGACAGCTTGTCAGGCCAATAGCGTATTCAGCGTAGTTAGTTCGAACAAAAAATGGCTACTTATCACACCGAATATAACAGAAAATATGCAAACAAAATCGCGAGAAAGAAGTTAGTACGTTATGAAGGTTGAAAAATATCAATCAAATCAAATCAAAATCACTTTATTCAATTTAGGCCCTAAGAAGGCACTCATGAATGTCAAAACTACCACCGGTTCGGAAAACAAACCAGTCATCGAGAAGAACCGGCAAGAAACTCGATTTGGTTTATCTTTTTAACAAATATATATAATATTTACAAAAATAATATATTATATACAATAGTAAATGTCGCAATCGTTTCCAATGGATGCACAGAGATGAGTCAATTCCAGACATCACCATCGTTCACATATTGATCCACTCTATAATAGCCTTTTGATATCATTCGTTTAATCAATTAAAATAACTCAAAATTTACGTTATTCGAGTTTTCACCAGAAAGTAAATTAACGGTGCGAGAAGAGTACCTATAATGCAACCTCCACTTCAATACGATCGAAACTACGAAAAATACGACTGTTGTATTCTTTTTTATCTAAACGTATGATAAACTTAGTCTAAAAAAAATCGCAATAACTTCAGTCTGTCATTTAATTTTTAAAAACGTACGTAGTTTATCTACAATGCGACTTAATTCAGTCTTGTTTTAATTATCGTAGTGCATTATGGTGTTACTCCGCGTGTATTGAAATCATTTGTAACATATTTTATTAAAGTGGATTAACTACGAACTGTGTTTTGTAATACTTATTTAAACGTATTTTTTTAACAAGAACCAAATAGCAATATAATTAAACTATTTATCCCTACTTTTACAACTGACTTCGCTTCATTTATTTTTAAGCGAACGTGTAAACATGGTGAAAATTTAAACGCATTCCCTGATTACGGGCTCGTTAAAAGCTTTGGAGTTTATGCGTAAGGACAAAGGCGGTAAAGGCGGCGCAATCATTAACATATCGTCGACTGCTGCTTTGTGTCTACCAACGAGTATTCCAATATATTCTGCAACAAAAAGTGCTGTAATGCAATTCAGCGTCGGAATTGGGGTAAGAGTAGAATAAACTACGATACGACTCATTTGTCTAACTCAAATCAATTGAAATTTATAACTATAAATTGATATATATTTACAATTGTTTACAAAATGTAGTTCTGTTTTATCTTTTCTACATAACTACACGAATAAGTTATCAATTGAATTAACCCTTGTTTGTGATAAGATGACTACATAAAATACATGTGTATAAGTAGTTGTAATACTATCATCACCTTATTCCCTATCTCACCTAAGCATTGTTGACATAGAATGTTTTCTTCTTCCACTCTGGTCTGTCAGATATCATCTCAATATTCAAACCTTTTACACGCATATCATATTTCGCACAGTCTATCCACACCTTTTCGGTCCTCCTCTAATCCTATATCCATCAACTTTGATACGTAAAACGTTTCTAGTTACATGGCTTTTGTTTCTCCTCGTGACACGGTAACTTCTTCCTCCTCAACTGTCACTGCTGTTATATTCAAACTTCCTCTGATATACTCATTCTTAATCTTATATATTCTAGACGCTCCATACATCCATCTTAACTTCAATACGTATTTAACTTTTTTTAAATAACACCGATAAGGTCTAGCAACTTTAAAATTAGGTGATGTTTTCGAATCTTCAGATAAGATAATTATCACATTTGAATTGATAGCTCTTCACATAATCAACGCTACATCATTTCTAGTCTTCTGTAAAGGCTTAATTATACCAAGTTAAAGTCCAAAATCGAATGGTAACTTCACACTCCGGGCAGGGTTTATGTTTGTGAAACAAAGTTAGTGCAAGGTGACAATGAGTAGGGTAGGTTAAGTTATATAACAAAGTGCATGATGGACATATGTCAAAAGGCGTAGGTACATGAGATAACATATAAGCTGTTACATGATTTTAAGTAATGTCTGTGTAACGTGATTTTGCTATTATTTTATTTTACAATTTTTTAATTAATTGCAGCAAAATTACAGCTTAAGATTATTACGACAGATTTCTGACATAGACTATCTTGTTTTCATCACACGATGTCCTTTACTATATCACACTATTTGCCCACACTATGTCTTACTAAAAGATGGTATTCCTTTTTTTAAAATTCCTAACACTAAAAATAGTTACTAAACAGAAAGAAGGTTGATCAAAAAAAATTACGGAACTGTTCTATCTTCGCCTATTTTGGCTTTTGAAAATGTCGTTGGGGTAACAAAGGATATCACGTGGGATAGATTTATAAATATAATTTTATGACTGTTTGAAATTTCTAACAAGTCGTCAGATGAACTGGTGATAAATTCACGTCTTCTATCAGGAAGTAACTTTTACCCAGCACTGAACCATTTATGGCGACGTGAGTACGATTAGTTTATAATTCTAGATTTTATAACTACTCTATATTTTTTCATACCGACTCGAGAACTGTATTTAAGCAAAACAGGGCTTTTTGCGATGTATTTATTTACTCACAATGGTCAGTATTCATAATAATAATCAGAGTAATAAATTTTATTAAACAAACGCATCATTAATAGTAACAATAGCGTCAAGACGGCTTAGTAGTAATCTTCGAATACCGTTTTCACCGAATGTAAACACTGTTTCGCAAGCAAAGCTTTCAGTATGCTAATACCCTTTCTAACACACTCCGAAACAGATACCATCTTTAACTTAAAAATCTCGGGTACTCTTGAATAACGGTCCACTTTCAGACGTAACGTATCACCATTTAATGCTAATTTCCCAGTTAAAACCAAATAAGATTGTGACCAAACGGTGACAACCTATATAGGATTAAAAAAACCAGCAGATAACGCAATGATATTCCACCAGTCTTTAAATACTCGACCACCGCAACTTTACCAACTGCTATCTAATTCAATTTAAAAAAAACTGTATGTTTTTTCTAATATCTTTAAATAAACATTGTCACTAAAGTGTGAACAAAGTGCCAACCGCATTATATGACAAGCGATGAGAGATTAACGCACTGTAAAACATTTTAAAGTTATTTTTATTTGTTTTTGAATAGGGATTTAATAGAATTAAATATCTTTGGGAGCAATGGGAATACAATTGCAAGATCGTATTTTACTGAAACATTTCTGACGCAAAAAGGCTAATAATATACTTATTGCATTTTTTTTTCGAACTAACTACGTTATTGACCCAGCAAGGTCTTAACAGCTTCACCGGGCTACTAAGGCGAGCGCTTAAGGCACTCAGCCGATTTTATTTTGACAACTAGCTCAAGGGTGCGCGGCACACCTCGGCTTTAGCTGTTGCCTGATACATGAAAATCCATCATGGACTGTCAGGCCCCCGGGGGAGGGCCTGAGCTGAGTCGACCGTCAACTGCGTGCTGGGACGCAGCTGGCGGTGCCTTTCGGCGACTTTAACCGACTAAAACTCCACGGCAAACCGTACGCCGCACTATAGGAGTGTCGCGGGGGAGCGTGAGCAAGCTCCGCGACACCCCCGGCGGCAGGCGCTTTCACGCCACTCCCGGCTGAGGCAGCCCGGATGCGAAACTGCCTCCCAGCCCGCCGAGCCCGTGCAATGGGAGGTCAGGGCCCCCGCCCCTTCCCCCCTGGGTTCAGCCGGCAACGGAGACGAAATCCCCTGAGTCGCCGCACCGCCATTGATTTTATAACGAGGTTTTCTCCTCATCCACCATAGCCTCCCCGAGGTCCACTCCGTCCTAGGCTACCCTATCTCCCCTCCACCATCCCTCGATCCTAACCCTACCCTACCTACCTACCTGAGCTAACCTAAGCTTAGCTACATATTAATATTTATATTAGTTGTTAAAACATTGTGTACCAAGCATACATACCTCAATAACTCTTATATGTATTTTGTGTTGAATGATTTTTCTAAACTGTTTCAGTTCAATAAGGGAAAAACAAAATAAAAACACTTCCACTATCATGTGTAAGCATGTGTGCGTGCACGTGTGTGGAGGTGATATGTGTAATGTTGTTGCAGTGTTGTAATATTTTGTGTCAATGTATCGCGTGAGCAGCCTACTCAAGAGCTCCATGCCGAGGGAACGGGCCTAGTCTGGTATGCGGGAGCGAAATTTACCCCCAGACCACGGTGGCGTGATCTGTGGTGACGCGGGCGTGGGCGTGAGTACGCTCTGTTTGGAGAGACAGGCTGGTACTGATCGTTCACTGCCATAGAATTATGAAACCGCTTACTTTACTACGCGCAGGTTTGTTACTCTATGTTCACTGCTGTTATTTCATCGGGAGCGTTGCCTAAATTAAAAAGGCCAATGCTATATTACAAGACGTAGGTACTGTACGTATTTACAAATAAAATTGAAACGTCCGAATCAGTTGACTTGATGATTTTTATCTGGTAGACAGAAATATTCTCACAGTATATAACCGAGGAATTTCATTTTTGCAGGAACTAAATAGTAGTAATAACATTGAACAGATATAACTTAAAATCGTTAAAAGATTTATAGAGGTTAAATAGCTATGACAAAATTACAAACAAAAAGCAAGATCGCAATCGATTTAGGTAAAGCACCGTACAACTCACTGAAACCATAAAATCACTACAAATCATATAACAGAAAGTATATTGTAGAAAGCGTAGTGAGCACTGAGAGATGATTCGTAGACAATCTAAGTATGCTAGTTTCTAAATCTACTATGAAAGAAGTCTCTAATTATTTAGGCAGGTGATACTAACATGACGCATCGAAACTTGTTACCCTATGTTAGTTTGACAAGCCTCAATATCACATTGTCGTCAATATGCTCCACGGCAAAGAATGCTTTGCTTGGTTGTGTAACTTGTTATTTAAGGTCTCTCCAACCTTGTCCCGCAAGCACGACCATGTTGCATTATTATCGTGAGAATATCCAACATTTTATTGATCCACGCTTATTGCTTTATCTAAAGTTAATTCGTTAATAACTGAGGGTATCTTTACGACCCAAAGGCACGACAGGGGAGCTATACACAGTCATTAAATTAATATAGACAATTGTGCATTCGTATATGGATGTTATGAGATAACACGAAATCCACGCTGAGTTGCTAATTGGATTAAAAATGTTTTTTAGAAGAATCCTGCTATAAATTTCTAGATAATGTACGGATCACACGTAAGAATGGAAAAACCTATGCAAATTTCGATTGCAGAAGTACCACTGGCGCATTTAATTTTGTCATAAAGCGGCAGTAGTCACGGTACTGTAATACTGATACGTACTAGTTACATTAGCAGTTTCAACTCGGACTTAAGGAATGGACCAATTTTAAAAGATCTCATGTATGTTGTCTGATTTAACTTGGTAAGATATAAACATACGATACATTAACCACTTAGCATCAGATTATTTTTTAAATCTTCTTGTAGGTGGTAGAGCCACGCTGAAGCTATTACTGGTTTCAGCATGAATGGGTCGGCTCGCCCGGGGTAGTACCACCATCTCATAGAAAACCAACGTGAAGTAACAGTGCTTGCATTGTTGCGTTTCGTTTGGTCAGTGAGAGCCCCGGTTACCCACCTCTTCTCCTCTTCCCCGTTCTCCCCATCCCCCACTTCCCTCTCCCCTCTCCCCCAAACACAGGCTGGCAACGCACTTGCGACTCGCCTGGTGTTGCAAGTGTCTATGGTCGGTGGTGATCACTTAACATCTGGTGACCTATATGTTCGTTTGCCTCCTATAATATAAAATAAATAAAAAATAGCACAGCAGAATGCTAACTATAATAAATGTATGAATGCTATATTTATTTGTCAGGATATTACAATTGAAAAATACCAGTAACTACCAAGAAATGAAATGAGCACGCCAGTTTCCAAGCTTCGCGATTGCTGAGTATATATATGTTGGATAATCCTAGTACGTGACACGTTTGAGGCCATCGCTCAGACATTATTGGTCATGTATTGCCTTCCAGCTGCATGCCTTTATGCTACACCCTCCATTCATTCAGCAGATCACTGGTCATAGGTTTCGCGTAAAGTTCGTCACAAAATTCAGTTAGAGGTTACTCGTTCCTGCAAGATTCAGTATATCTAGCAAATTTTGAAGACCTTGGACGTAACATTAGTTCGTTTGCGAAATTCCTCATTGCTGATTCTATATGCAGGTAAACTGCCGTTTCAATTGCACTTAAGTAACTTTTTATTTATAACTTTCTTATAAGATCCGATAGCGACAATATCTCATTGCAGTGATTCATTACTTGCTTAATTTGCTTTTTAATGGTGGTAGAGCCACGCTGTCAAATTTATTGATTTCAGCATGAATGGGTCGGCTCGCCCGGGGTAGTACCACCCTCTCATAGAAAACCGACGTGAAGTAACAGTGCTTGCATTGTTGCGTTTCGCTCGCCGAGGTATTAGGCTATGTATATGTCAAGATTAAGTTTTGGGGTGTAAGGGGTGTCAAATAACATCTAAGACTTGAGACATCCAAGCCAACCTCACCTGCACGTGGTGCACCCTGCTGAATAACGAACGAGGCAATGGCGAAAGCGGGGTGGCAGGGTTTTATAGCCTAACTGGGTCGCAACCACCAAGTATATGGCGAAAAAGCCCGTCATAGTGATTCGCATCTGCGGGTCGCGTTTCGGAATCAGCCTGTGCATATCCAGCTCTTCGCAGGCCGGCATGGCAGTGGCGACCGGCGATGGATAGTGTGTCACTCGGTGGTCGCCATTGTTTTTGGGTTGTACTATGCTTACCATCAAGCACAGTGCAGTCATTTTGCCGTGCTACTATTAAAAAAAAAACTTTACTTGCTTACATTACACACGCTGGGTAACGATTTTGATTGAGATACTATGGTAGTGTAATTGCAAGTTCAAGCACCATGTGAAGTGGATTTTAGTATCAAGACGCTATTTATTAGCTGGAAATTATGGTCCTTAGTGCTTCTGCCAAAAACAATTGTAACTATAGAATATCTATCTCAGGATCTAAATTGAGTAAGGTATTTTTGATTTTGATCTTTGTAATCGATTTGGCTCTTTCTATCGAATGCAACATAAGTTATAATACACATCTGACATTCTGAAAGTTCTTTGAATATTAATTACTTTTCATTATTCCAACCAACCCCCACATTTAGACAGCGAGCGTAATTAAAAAGGGGCGCCAAAAACCATTAAAAAACCGTATACCGTTAAATCAAAGTTATTTGAGAAATCATTTGTTTAAGTCGATGGAATGGGAAAAGACGTTTTTTTGTCCGGGGGTATTTTTTACCGACGCCCGCCTGTGGGGTTAACATTTCGGGGTTAAAGCAGATGGCGCCGTCGAATGCAACTGTCGTTCAACGTTCTGTCCTTATTATGTTTTGATATTTCGGCATACCTATTAATTAAACGATTTTGATATTACATTTTCTATTTTCCATGATAATTATTATGAAATATATAATCAACCATCGTTGGACCGTATTTTGTTGTACTGAGGGTAAGGGTACTGAGTACTGCATACTCGTATACAAAGGTGTTGTGTCATATAGCCTAGATAGTACTTTGAGAAATACTGTATCAATAATTTTTTATTAAAACCGGTTCAGTAATTTCATAATTTAGTCTAGATTAACTATATACATTTTAATTTTATTTAAAATGAAAAAAAAAGTAACTTACAACTATTTACGAAAAATTTCGCAACGAATGGTCATACTTCCTATGCCGATATTATTAGTAATTTTCATGTTATTGAGCCTCAAAAAACTGTATTATAATTATATATACAAAAAAGAAAATTATATAAAATCTATCCTAATTTATAAATAACATGAACACGCGAGTAAAACTAACAAATGTTATGGATATGTCAGTGGAATAATATCAATTAATTTGATATTCCCATAATATTGATTGATAGGTTACATAAGTAATATCAAAGACAAATTGGTCCCAATAGGACGCCAAGAGAGGGCTTCGGAGGGTCATTCCGAGTGAATGCTTCGCCCTTCCATTAAAGTAGGCTGACGGCTTTATGATTAAGCCTCGAATACCTGGAACATAGTTTGTGTTTATGTGATAAATATTACTGTTAGATTTCTGTGCTATTCATTTTAATAACTGCGCGCTATATGGCACTGAAGCAGATCATTTTTATACTTTCCAGGGAATTCTCATAATAATTCATATAGGTCGATGTTTAATTATGCGAATATTTATACTTAATCCATTTTTCACAAATAATAATTTCCAGATATAACAAATATGTGTGCAGGTGGGCATGGATAATAATAATAATATTCGTCCATTAACACAGGCGAAGGAATCAATTCATACTGCCAATTCTGAAGTAGTCAGTATAGATAAATAAAGAATACATATCTTTAGCCAATTTTCTTCTGTATGCGGGCATAAATAATTAATCAGAGATTCTACTCGGGATTTTTTTTAATTATTTACTAGCTACTCTCGTCGGCTTCGCACGGATGTGCTTAAGACATCTTCTCTTTACACTATGACCAAGTCCGCTAAAGCTGTAAAGAACTTGTCAGGTCAATAGCATAGTCAGTTCGAGAAAAAAAAACTATGACCATGTAAAATGTAAACTCAACATTAATCTGTCAATTCTGCCAATATGTTTGGTAAGTTCCCTACTGCTTTCTCTCTCATTCGTTCACTTTTCATATGGAGTTTTAGTAACCAGTTTTTTTTCACTGTTTCGTACGATTTTTGATATATTTTCATTCATACAATTTTGTCTTGAGAATAATAAACATAACAAAAAAATATTACCGAAATAGGTACAGCCCTTTGTAAGTGTTGCCCTTACATACATTTCGGTAATTGATTTTTCTTTATATAGAATGTAATTAATGGTTTAGTCCAAATGGATATATGCAGTATAAACTAGCTGTGCCCGCGACTCCGTCCACGTCGATCCTGTTGTACAAAACAGTGACTAATAAAGACATTTGAATATATTAAGTCTAATTACTATCTACTTTTCTCTCGTACTAAGTCGCGTCTTCATTAAAATTACAATAAGTAATTATTCAGTCTATCAAAATAGACTGAACCGATTTTAATGAAACGAAGACTAAATGTTACTCGAAGATATACGATATACTTTGAAAGGTAAAACAAAGGTATAAGGTATTTTTATTATGAACGCAGTACTTCAGCAGTGATGCGTGTTCTAACAGTAGTCCGGTGAAGCTGTTAAGACCTTGCCAGGTCAATAGCGTAGTCAGTTCGAGAAAAAAAAAGTGTTCAAACAAACAGACAGACTTTAAACAAATGATTGAAAGTACTTTATTAGTTATTCCGAGACGCCTGCGACAATTTTTTTTTTTCACAAAAATTAAAAAAGTACAGACACGTTACATTCTTATTACATATATGCATAGAAGATGCTATTGTCCATAAAGTTTACTCATTTTTACGAAGATACAGTCATATTGCGACGAGTTTCGCAAAATGCATTGTGGCAAAAGATTTCTAAGGATTATATGATAACATTGATAATCTTCATTACGCACGGTTCAGAAGTAAAAATACAATAGCGCCACCTAGTGGCGAGGTATAACAAAATATATGTGTTATTTTGATGCATATGCTAAATGCAAGAGTGGAAAATACGCATCTGTCCTCACAAATTTTCTCTTCCGAGCTTTTGCCAGGATCTGAGTCTGTCGTGTAGTGGATGATGTATTTATTCATAATCTTGTGTTATTTGTCTCTATATTCTATAATATTGTATAATATTGTTGTTATTTGCTTAATATATAGTTGTTGTGCACAAGTTAAGTGGATGGGTAATAATACATGAATTCTGAGATGGCAGAAAAACTTCCTGGATAGTTCTAAAAAGGGAGGCCACCGTCTTGTTAGAACATTGAAATTATTGCAAGACACACGCTCCGTTCACGTAGATGTAAAAAAAACAGACTAATTAAATCATCTGAATGTATGTCCATTTACTTATCCACTTTTCTCTTTTACTTAAGTCGCGTTGTCATTAAAATTATAATGACTTTTGATAAAGTAAGCCGACACTTTACCGTGAACGCAGCATTTTAGTACTGATGCGTGTTCAAACAAATAGACAGACATTTCTAAAAATTATTGGAATGTATTTTATTACATATTCCACGACACCAGTAGCATTTTTTTTTTTTACAAAAATCTAAAAAGTTTAGACTTACAATCATATTGTATGTATAGATTCGACAAAGGCAGCAGTAGTCCGGTGAAGCTGTTAAGACCTTGGAAGGTCAATAGATAGTCAGATATAAAATAAAAAAAAATGCGAATAAATAATTTGAACATTAGTTGCCAAAAAAAAAACTCTTCTAAAATATATTCTCGATTCATATTTTATCTACAACAAATAAACACAAACAATAAATTAGAATTAATAATTCTCATAGTTATATAAATTAACAATCCACGTAATCCCTAATGACGTATGTATGTCATAAATATCAATTGATCGTTGTACAACGATATAATGTATTATGTACTAGAAACGTCTATCGTTATAGTACGTACAATACATTGATCTGGAGTTTCGTCACCACATCTTTAACGGACTTACGATTAAAACTAGCTAATAGTTCCGATTTGGTATTATTTTTATTACAGCAATTTTTTTATATCATAGGAGGCAAACGAACAGTTGGGTCACCTGATGCTAAGTGATCACCACCATCCATAGACACTAGCAACACCAAGGGAGTCGCAAGTGCGTTCCTAGAGTGTGTTTGGGGGAGCGGGAGTGCGGGAGAAGGGAGGTGGGCGCTCTTACTGACCGAACAAAACGCAACAAAGCAAGCACTGTTACTTCACGTCGATTTTCTGTGTGTCGGGTGGTAGCACCTCGGGCGAGCCGACTCATTCGTGCTGAAACTAGTAATAGCTTCAGCGAAAGGATGACAGATAGACGTCAATGATCACATGCGACGGATCAAAAAGGGACAGCCTACTAGTCGCGTGTTTTTCGAGAAAAAATGTTGCAGATTTTTTTTTATCGGATTTTATAAGATCTATATCTTCTATATATATATATATACGTATAATAATTGTAGTAAATTAGTCCTTCACGTCGTTGTCGTAATTAGTCCTTCACGTCGTTCACGTTCAAAGTGCGTTTATGAAAATCATAAAGCATATCTTATATTAACATTTAGTCTTGGTTTCATTAAAATCGGCCTACTCTATCCAAAGTTATTATAATTTTATTGACGACGCGGCGTAAGTATGAGAGACTCTGTCTGTTACATACGGTTCCACGCGGACGAAGTCGCGGGCTGAGCTATACATAAATAAAATTCTATTTCTGAATGTACGTAAGCTCATCAGAACGACTGCACTGCTTTGGCTAACAATTTTTTGTCACGTACGAGGACATGCATCCACCAATCATCCAGACATGGAGTTCCTCTTCTTCGGAGTAACCCGGCTGATTTGTGGCCTAGGTAGTGATGCTGTTAACGGGACACTAGTATTGCACGCGTTCGGCCGCACCCGGGAAACCAGGAAGTTGAGCAACTGTGGATGCGCCTTAATTTGAATAGAAAAACACTTCTATTTGGTACTGCATACCGCCCGCCCTGGATGGACCTTGATATATTTTTAGACTCCATCACATTGAGCATCAGCGCCCTCGCCCCTTACGATAACATTATTCTACTTGGGGATTTTAACGTTAATCTATTAGATGATGGTAGCACTAAATCTAAGCGGCTTATGGAGTTTGTAGATCATTGCGGACTCAATCAAATAGTGACTAAGCCAACTCATTTTGTAAATGACAGTTATTCACTTATTGACGTTATATGCACCGATATCGGTTACAGAGACCTTTCTGTCCATCACATAAAAGAGTTAGGACATCACGCATTTATTACTTGTCAATTAGTCGTGAAGAAGGACAAGCCTGCTAGGAGACTAGTGGTGTATCGACCGTTTCAAGACATTGTACTTGATTTATTTCAACGCGACCTCGAAGGGATGCCATGGGACTCTATATGCAACCTTAATGATGTTAACATTATGGTGTCATTATTCAATATTTACATAAAACATTTGTTTGATGTTCATGCTCCTACTAGACGCAAGTTCTTTCGCAGTGTGCCTACTCCTTGGATAACACCGACTATAAAACTAATGTGTAAACTACGTGATAAAGCTCGTGGCCAGTATAGATGCACAAAACTGGACTCCCATAAAAACTATTATCTTCAACTAAAGCGGCTGGTTGAACAGTCCTTACATAATGAAAAGAAAGCTTACTTCACCAAACATATTAATGAGAACATTACAAAATCCAAATTACTATGGAAAAATTTAAAATCCCATGTATACGTGCCAAGCCAAGAAAGTATCCTCCCTGACCACCTTCATGATCCTGAAGGGATAAATGATGCCTTCCTTGATGTTCCTGGAAATCATAATGTAACCATCTCACAGTTGACATTTTTCGAATACAATAGATATGGGCCATCTAAATTTGCACTTAAGACTGTGGATAAAATAACTGTTTTTAATATAATCAAGAATATTACGACAAATGTTCAGGGAACTGATGGCATATCTAAGGATATGATAAGGCTCACACTTCCGGAAACCTTGGCAGCTATTACATCTATTATTAATGTGTCTATTAGTACAAATACATTTCCAGATCTTTGGCGATGTTCAATTGTTCGACCAATACAGAAAAATAGTAACCCACAAAATTTCAATGAACTGCGTCCAATAAGTATCCTTCCCTGCTTGTCAAAAATTCTGGAACGAGTTGTGTATACCCAAATTACAGAATATCTTGAAAGTAACAGTATTCTACCGGATCTTCAATCGGGTTTTAGGCATGGACGTGGTACTACTACGGCTTTATTAGACGTTGTTAGCAATATTCTTGAGGCACGAGATCGGGGAGAGGGAACTCTTCTTGTTTTGCTCGATTTTTCACGAGCTTTTGATACTATCAACATACATTTATTATTAGCTAAACTACGTTACTATGGATTCAACCATAATACTATCAAATGGTTTCACAGTTATTTAGCTAATCGCTCACAGTATGTTGAAATAAGAAAAGAAAATGGTTCCTCGGTTGCTTCCTCCCTCAGTCCTGTCACTAGAGGAATTCCTCAGGGATCTATTCTTGGACCTTTACTGTACATTATATACAGTGCCGACATTACCCACTGTTTGCATGATTGTAAATACCACATGTATGCGGATGATCTACAACTATACATGTCTTTTAAGTATCATGAACTCGAGGCATCCGTTCATAAAATTAATGAGGATCTCAGTAGAGTAATATCCTGGTCTGAGCAAAACACACTGGTCCTCAATCCCACCAAATCCAAATTCATGGTTTTAGGAAGCAAGATGCAAATTAATTATATTATATCCGCCAATCCCGTGATAAAGATTATGGGCAAGAATATAGATAGGGTTGATATAATTCGTAATTTGGGATTACTCATCGACCCGGAACTTCGTTTTGAGTCGCACATAAATAATGTTATTAGAAACTGCTTCTATAGGTTAAAAGTACTGTATCGCTTTAGACAGTATTTTAGTATCACATTGAGGAAGCTACTTGTTGATAGTCTAGTTCTATCGAGACTTAATTACTGTGATACAGTGTATGGTCCTTGTCTATTATCGCGTACTGATCGTTCCATCCAGCGTGTGCAGAATGCTTGTGCTAGATTTTGCTTCGATGTCCCGCGCCGTGGGCATATTACACCATTTTTGAATGACGCAAATGTCTTAAAAATGGCGGCACGACGCGAGTTACATATGGCTACGTTACTTTTCGGGCTCATTAAAACCAAAAACCCAAAATATCTGTATGACAAGTTAGAGTGGAGACAAGATAAGCACAGGTATTTTTCATGTTCTCGCACCATGACTAATCCACTATCGATACCTCTCCATAGAACTACCGCTTTCAGAGGGTCATTTAAATATGCTGCCACTCGTTGTTGGAACAACATCCCACCACCATGTCGATCCAAAAAGAGTAAACTTAGCTTTAAACTCTCATATAAGCATTATCTACTGCAATTTCAAACTCAGTAATTTAAGTGACGTATAATGTATTCACGTAGTTTTATTGTAAGACCTGTTTATTGGTGTGTATTTTTTTTTTTTTTAAATCTTTTTCCGTATACATTTACATTTGTTATGTTTAATCCTAAATTTGTGGTTACAGCATTTATTTCTCTTTAGTATGACCAACTTTGACGTGTTACGTGTGTCTGTGTTATTTGTTTGTTCGTCTCAAATTTTGTACTAACTTTAACGTCCGTTTATCATCATATATAGGCTCCCATCGAAAATCAGCGCTGCAGTACTACTTACAGTATTGCAGATTTTTGCTGAATGGGTTCGCCAATTGTTGGACACCTATTTTTTCATTTTTAAAATGTTTTTTTTTTTTCTGTCATAATTATTTGTGTAATTTAATTTAATTGTATGGTTGTTCCAACAATAAAGTATTTCTTTCTTTCTTTCTTCTATACACTGGCACTAAGTTTTATAAAAGTATTCTAGGAACTTTCAGCGAATTTATAATTGGTTTTTAACGCAGTTACGCTCATAGCGGTTTGTGAGTTGCAAGATGCAAACGTACTTGTATTCCACAAGTGCTGCTCTCTATCAAAAACAGGAATTTAGTTTAAAGTCCGTTCACGTAAATTAGTGGACAGACACATTCCATTTAATTGATTTAACTAGTATAGAAAAAGATTTGTGCTAACATATATCGAATAAAAACCGGAATATAGCTATTCTAGTATACACATTTATTTCTATGTAAATATTAATCACCTTTATTACTGTGAATTATGGTATAATATTGTATTAATTTTATTAAACATGATCTACGACAAGATATGTCTAATAATTACCAAATAAACTCTATTCAGCGAAGGTTTATTGAAATAATAATTTATTGCACGTTTTAGTTTGTAGAGCGAGATTAATGCCACAAGATATTTTCTTCCAGCTAATTCCAGCGGTATTGGAATTTTTTTTAATTGAAAAATTATAAAATAGCGCTAAAACAGGTATATCTTTAAAACAATAATAAAATAAAAATTATTAATACAACAACTCAGTTTTTACATTTCAAAATTACCAAGTTCGATTTTAGCCAATCATAAGAATTTAAGGTTTATTTGTTTGTTAAGTGATTCATATTTTTACCATTAAAAGTATAAATATGTAGTATATAGTTCATATAGAGTATGAATATCATAAAGGTGAGGACTAAAAATCGTATGAACGGCAAAATTTGGCCTTCATTCAGAGTGTTGAAAATATAAAATTATATGAGCATTGACAATTGGGCTTGGTTCATTTTGAAATCAAAGGACTAAGTTATCCACGAATTCTACGATTGACGACGAAATTTAGCGTACACCTTGTGAGGGGTACAAAAAAAAATGATAGATTTCCTCTAGGAAAAGTACTCCTAATGTTAAGTTCACATTAAGATGAGCAACAATAATATATTTAGAAAGTATATTATGTGAATAAAAAATATACTGGGTCTAAAATATTTACTGGGTAAGAAATGCATACCGATTCACAAGTATAGCTAGTTAGTATGTGTGTGTTTTCGCGACATTTGTTGTGTCAAAATATCATGTAGGTAACGTATCTACACATCTTTTTACTTATAATAAATATCATTGGGGCCACAGCAAAAGACACTGAATACATTTCATTGAGAAAAAGATTATGTTCCCGAGTGGTAGGTTAAATCTGCATTAATACGTGTAAAGACGCGGGCAATCACTAGTTGATAATATAGGTACAGCTTGACTTAGGTTAAGGAAGAATATACTTTAACATTTGACAGTAAACAACTCATGATTTGCCGACACAAATCCGCATAAATAACTCCAATATACGTCGTAAGCGTACTCCCAATACACATATGGCTCTTCAACTGTTACAAAGCACTCCTTATTACTGCAGTCTGTCTATCTGTCTGTCTGGAGTGTTATATTAATATCGTCTTTCAAAATACCGTTGTATTGTTTAGTAAATAAATGTACGGTACGACAACTCTTGGTTTTTGAAGGGAAAACTTCTTTGGGCGGATTGAATTGAACAATAAAGTAAAGTGAATTTATCACGCTTGTGTCGGTGACGCTGAATCGTATTTACTCGGCTCCGATCGTCATCAACCACGTTTATTGTCTCACAATAATTATTGATATGTTGCATATTTGAATAAGAAAACAGGGTGTGTCGTAAAGACACGATAGATGTGAAACTTTTGTATTACAGGGGAACATTTTAATTTAAAAAATACAACAAAGAGCCAATGTGACGTGGCGTTTCCAGACCGAAATTGCTTAACTTCGGTGATAGGACGAGAACCGGTGTATTTAACACTCTACCGAACACAGTGTTAACCCCACCACTTTTTGCCAAACAACAAGCTTGCGGATCATAATTTCAAAGCCCTTCCATACGAAGTTTAATTTCAAAGATATTATGTGATACTTATTTACACATAAACATTGATAAATCCATATAAATTTGAATGTGCATGCATTTATTTATAAGTTTTAATTTCTATCGTGTGATTATGTGAAGCATACATCTATTTTTTTTATATAAATTAGTTGTACCACAGCTCCGCGGGCGTATGTTGTTATTTATTGCTATTATTGTTTATTGTCCTAAATAGTTGGTATTATAATGAATAATATCTTGTAAGTATTTCTCATGTTGAAATATCAACGTGTACCAAATCTCAGGGATATTGGTTGACAGGTACAAAATTTAAATATAGGAACGGCACTTGCGAGGAGCTATATGAAAATGAAAAGCTCAAAATTGTTCACCATTCTAAGTGAAAAACATTTGGGTATACGTACTTTCAACCAACACTATTGAATTTTGTCAATCGCAGGCATATGTATGTACCGACACCCATTTATGTATTACTACGATGGACGGTGGGCATTGTTCCGCCTTAATAATAAAAAAAACATTTACAAATTATATACATAACCTTCCTCACAACCTTTATCTACTAGTCAAAGACCGCATGAAAATCCGTACAGAAGTCTATCGCGGGCAGACAGACAGATGCGGCGGATGACTTTGTTTTATAATATGTAGTAATAACATATTACTTTAACATTCAATCATATAATAAGGGCGGATACACAGAGAACAGACAATAGGAAAGTATAATGAATTAATATATAAAAAAACAGCTATAATGTATCACAACTAATGCTATTTAAGCGAGTGTAGGCGTCATGGATGCCATTCAGATGATCGATAGCCATGCGGCACGGCGCGGCGTGGTGTACCAGCACGGTGTTTAAAACCTATAAACGCATACCATTAAATTAAAGTATATTAAGCTAATAAAAATATAACCGAACAAACGTTTAGAAACTGTTTATAATTACATATCTAATTAAAGGAAATAAATTGTTTTATTTTCAATTCTGCAGTTACTAAAAGCGTAACTAAAAAAGAACCCCAATAAACTAAAAGTGGCAGTACGCCGTACGGTATTAAATAAGAAATTTCATTGTATTCTTAAACTATAAGTAGCATTGTATCAATCAGATTGTATTAATTTAAATAAGTTAATATAGACCTTAGTATTCGATACCAATTTCAGTGTTCGAGAGAATGGATCTCGATATACGAATAGACAGACAGACAGACGAAAAAACAGAGTATTTCTATGAGGTATATGTATTTTTTTTATCCAAGAAGTAATATGTAGTAATCATACTACCCATTAACCTGAACTCACATATTACAAAATGACGCTGAATTAAAGAAGACTTCTAAGCAAATATAATTAGTAAAAAAGGGTGTGTGTGTGCGATTTGCACACGATAGAAGTGAAACTTCAGTAAATCGACAAAAGAATGAGATGAATATATATAACAAGGGTAGGATAATTACAAAGTTTATTAGTTTAAAAATGAATTTATTATTTAGCACAACAAGATATAAAAATACTCACAAACACTGCTAAATAATAACACACCACGCTGACTTTTTACTAAAAAGCTGTAATACGCAGCCGCATACAGGGTACAGTAGTATTAGCTCACGTATAGTATTAGCTCACGTAGTTTTCACTTATACTAACACATGTTAAATGCTCAAATACAAGCAAGTATTAAACAGTGTGTAATATACATACACACCGACATTTGCTCTCTCGCTCTAGCTCACTAATTTTTGTATTTATGTCTCGTACCTGTCGTTTTTTCCGTTGCATCAGGTTTGAAACGATTCTAAAGAAGTTTCACTTCAAAAATACAAGAAAATGTTTGAACAAATGCAAGTAAGTTCTCACCACAACACGCTCTGTTTAACTTAGATTATTAAAATATAACTCGTATTACTAAGTTAAAGTATTTCTAATATAACATGTAAATGATAATATATTATTACTTTATTAGGAATGAGTTTCAAGTTATAATTAGTTAATATAGGGCCATTGGTAAAAGTAAAAAAATGTCAGACGAAATCAAAAGTCGCGTTACTGTTCATCTCTTTACATTGTACATGAATGCACGTTGCGCCGATATGTTCCCTAATGTACTTTGTTATTCGTCTCTATATGACGTCACGTCTGAAAATTGTTCGGGCATATCCGACATGACATATTATTAATTAACAACATTTATAATTAATAATAACGACATGTAGCATTGAAATAAAACTAAGATAAATGAATTGGGGCTGAATGATGTTCACTACGTTATTATTTAGAATTACTAAACACACGATTGGATTGAGTTTTATCTTTGTTTGTTTTTTGTAGACGGTAGAGCTAACTCTGAAGCTATTAATGGTTTCAGCACGAATGGACCAGGTCGTCCGGGGTAGTACCACCCTCTCACAGAAAACCAACGTGAAGTAACAGTGCTTGCATTGTTGCGTTCGGTCTGTGGGAGCGCCGGAGGCCCACCTCCCCTCCCCTTACCCCTTCCCTTAATCCTCCTCTCCCCCAGGACAGGTTGTCTCCCGGTGTTGCAAGTGTCTATGGACGGTGGTGATCACTTAATATCAGGTGACCCACCGTTTGCCTTCTATGATATAAAAAAAAAGCTATTTTTTTTCTTTTATAAGTTTTTTTCACAATCTGATCTGATATTAAGTGACGCTGTCTGTGCTCTAAGTTGGTGAACACGCTAAACCTAGAGGGGGACTATATCTCAAGTGCAGGTGCCGGAACACACCAGTAGGTGCTTGGCGACAGATTGTCAGCTAGGGGGTGGTAGCTAGTCAGGCGGGCTTAGGAGAAGCCCTACCAGCACGCTATGATTGCATCATGATATTTTTCCTTCACCGAAAACTTCTGCTTATTCTGCTTGCGAATCTACGTGGTTTTACGCGGCTTTCGAATTTATCAACCAGATTATCCATTTATTTATTCACGATAAAGACTTATTTATTTGTTTGCGAAACCCTAGAGTTTCAATTTTCTTTCGAACTGAGTACGCTATTTGCCTCATGGACCTTCACAGTTTCACCGGACTACGAGCTTCAATATATTTAACCCCAATATCACAGTATTAATATATGTTTAAGTTTTCTATTGTGCATTAACTTTATCTTTATTTTATATCATAGGAGGCAAACGAACAGGTGGGTTATCTGATGTTAAGTGACCACCACCATCCATAGACACTTGCAACATCAGAAGAGTTGCAAGTGCGTTGCCACCCTGTGTTTGGGGGAGGATGAGTGGGGAAAGGGAGAGAGGGTTAGGGTTAGGGTTATCCGGCGCCGTAGCCGGACCTGAGGGGATGGGCCGGGGGTCATCTCCTCATTGCACGGGCCCGGCGGACGAGGGGAGGCAGCTGGTGTGTACCCAGCCTGTCTCCTTATTAGGAAGGAGCCCGGCAGATACCTTCCGCCGAGCGGACCGTTGGGGCGGCTCTCCAAGGGGACTAGCATAGTTCGATCCCTTGCCGCCCCAAAAATACGGTCGGACGGTAGACCGTGGGGTTTTAGTCTCTGCGAGTCGGACATAACCCACTCTCTCCCCCGAGAGGGTGGTGTCTCCATAAGGGATTTCTCCACGTTAATAAAAAAAAAAGTGTTATCCGGCGCAACAACGCAAACAATGCAAGGACTGTTAATTCACGTCGGTTTTCTGTGAGAGGGGTGGTACTACCCCGGGCGTGCCGACCCATTCAAACTGAAATCTTTAATAACTTCAGCGTGGCTCTACCACATATGAAGACTATCTAAGACAAACATTTTATGGTCGCAAGTTCGTATAATTATTATGCGTATAACATTTCAATTGTAATTGAGAACATTATCAAGGGTTTCTTTGGTTCATAAACGCTGTATTATAAAACTTATCAATAAAAAAAATAGTTAATAAAATCCCAAACCAGCTAATGAAATACTATCTTTGACATTTATAGACATTGTATAGTAAGTAGTACTTAGAAATGAGATGATTTTAAAGAAATAAAGTTTATATGTTGGGTGAAGCTATGCTCAAGTTACTTGCGACAGACCCATTAAAATTTACGTGATGAACACATGCCGCTGCATATGTGTGTCTCACGAATTGTTATATTTATAAATTTCACGCCGAGGTTCGACCACTTTGGCACCCTTGAGCTTGTTGCCAAGTGGCGAAATGCCTTTAGCACTCGTCTTTGTAGTCCGGTGAAACTGTAAAGTCTCGTCAGGCTGCAGTTCGAAAAAAAAACCCATTCAAATTGACCTAGTACTTTTAGAGATTAACATTTTCAAACAGACTGCCAGGGATTATAAATGCTCATTATATTCTGTTACGTTTCTTATATCACGCGCAACTTTTTGGTAAATATTTTAAATGTAGGAATCATAACGGTTTTATAGTCTTTATATAGTACTAGCCGACCCGTGCCCACTTCGTTGGGCGGTACTATGCATTATCAAGCTAGAACTTTTCTCTAGAACTCAATCATATTTATTTCATAATTAAGGCAGCGTTCGTAAGAAACGTTTTCGTTCGACCGTTTTTCTCCGACTCCCCAGATATTACCCCCTACAACCTCACAAACTTTACCTGTTTATAATATTAGTATAGATTATAGATAATATAATTAGTTAATAGTTTCTGCCCGCAACTTCGCATGCGTGGAATAGTTATTTTGGGCTAAGAAAAAAGGAAAAAAAGCCCCGATTTTAAAACATTTTTCAATGTTGCTCCGCTCCTATTGCCCTTTGCGTGATGTTATATAGCCTATGACACCCACAAATAACGTGGCTATTGGTAAAAAAATCAAAATCGGTTTAGTACTTCCTGGGATTACCCCCTACAACGTCACAAACTCACAAACTTTACCTCTTTATAATATTAGTATATAGATTATAGCCCCTGCCCGCGACTTCGTCTGCGTAGTAATAGTTACTACTCTGGACTAACAGTGGCATACAGCAGAAGCTATAAAAAAAACATCTCGATTTTCAATCATTTTTCATCTGTGCTCCGCTCCTATTGTCCTTAGCGTAATAATACATAGCCTATAACCATTCTCAATGAATGAGCTATATAACACTGAAAGAATAATTCAAATCGGACCAGTAGTTCCTGAGATTACCCCTTACAACGCCACAACGTCACAAACTTTTTACCTCTTTATAATATTAGTATAGATACAGATATTGATTATTCGTATTATCAATGAGATTCCCCGTCAGTGACATCGTATACAACATCTAATTTATATAAGAGACTCCTATGAAAAGTTAATGTATATAGAGCCTCTGGTTAAAATATATTCAGTTTTAATGAAATGGGATCAAATAAGATAGACGCAAGTGAATCGAATCACTGTCTGTAATCATTAGTATTCAATAAACCACAGTTCTGGGTTTGGAGTCCGCCGTCTACATCCGCACGATGTATACATAGATAATTATCTGTTTTAAAGAGAACTAATAACAGACAAAACATTATGTTAACCGTTTTTAGATGTTCACAGACCATAAGTGTATTTTAAGGTGTTTTTTTTTTATTTTATTATTTGCAACCAATATTTTAATAAATTATACTGCAATTATCGACTACGTATTGTTAATAATGATATTACAACTTTTTTGTGATCATTTCAATGTCTTAACAACATAGTGGCCCTCTTGTTAGCAATTTCCTGGCAGATTTTGTGGCAAGCCAGAAACCATGTTGCGCGGCATTATTATTTTTTTTATATTATAGGAGGCAAACGAACAGATGGGTCACCTGATGTTAAGTGATCACCACCGTCCATAAACACTTGCAACACCAGGGGAGTCGCAAGTGCGTTACCAGCCTGTGGGGGGCGGGGAGAGGGAGGGGAAGGAAAGAAGGAAGGGGAAGGGAGGGTAGGTAGGTCTCCGGCGCTCTCACTGACCAAACGAAACGCAACAATGCAAGCACTGTTACTTCACGTCGGTTTTCTCTGAGAGGGTGGTACTACCCCGGTCGAGCCGACCCATTCATGCTGAAACCAGTAATAGCTTCAGCTTGGCTCTACCACCTACATTATTTCCCAACCACTTGTGCACAATAACCAAATTATATTGCAAAAATATCACCAACATTACAAAATATAGAGCCAAATAACACAAGATTATGAATAAAATATAAAATCCACTACTTGATAACTTAAGATCCCGTCAAAAACTCGAAACGAAACAATATTTTGACTGATTATAGTCGTGATCCATGGACCATAACAGGTGCTATGAAGATATTTATGACGTTTAAAAAGATATGTTTAACCATGTACGACTTTATAGATGTACATTGAATTTATAGTTATTTTAATATAATCGAATCACAGTGAAATTATTATTTTAGTCATTGCTATTTCACAGGTAACAAATATATTGTGGTAGTAATAGAGTTATAAATTATATTCGTAGAAATATAATAGTTATGTCGATTATATTAATTATTTTACAAATATTTAGTTATATGAATAATAAAAACGATACAAACTAATAAATTCATATATCAAATTATTTTTCACACGTGTGAAAAATAACATTGTGCGTGAAATATTCCACGCTCAGTTATAGACCACAATTACCATATATACCATCACGTCCTTTTCGTTTTTTCTCGTGTATATATGATTTTTTTTAATGGGGCAGTTATTGGAACTGCCAACACAAGTGAAAACTAAAAACAATGGAATAACTGTGTTCTCTTTTAAATTTTTAAATGAATTATAGTATGGATTAATTAATTATATATTTGTCTACCTATGGAACTTACTAACATCAGTGTGGTTTTCACATCTATTGGCACTCCGTACAATTGTTATATACATTTTTATGCAGTTCATGAATTAATCAAACATGGTGGGCTGCACAACCTCAATACAATATATATATATATTAGATGTAGACAGGCTGCTATACTACGCGACGCTAGTCTAACTCAACGCTCCAAAAGAAGTGCACATACATACACATGGTGGGAGGGTTTTGTTTTTTTCCCTCATCGAACTGAATCGAATAGTTTTAGTTCGTTTCAATTCGATATACACGTATTCATTTGTGAGTCATCGATTGTATGGTTCACAAATGTATATATGTATGAATAGCTTAGAATAGTTAGCTAGGTCAGACGCGACTTTTTCCAGGTAACAGCCCAAGCCGAGGTGCGCGTGCGCCCTTGTGTATGTTACCTAAAAACCAAATCGGTTGAGTGCCTTAAGCGCCAACCTTAGTAGTCCGGTGAAGCTGTGAAGACCCTGCCAGGTCAATAGCGTAGTCAGTTCGAGAAAAAAAAAACAAATAAAATAAGCGCCAAAAGAAGTTAGTCACTTCAAAAATCATATCATTACAATTAATATTGTGGCACCTTATGACCTGATATTTATTGCGCATTCGTTCCGGCAACATTCGCGGACACATGTTCGTCCCGGATGCACGTGGGCTATGTTTATGTAGCGGCGGTTCGATGCCCGGGTCGTAAACTGTACCCTGTTTATTTATGAACCAGAGGGTCGGTTGAGACAAGTCTAAGTAAGTCTCAAGGGACTGATTTATAGATAGCGCGAGCATGATACATAAATTTATAATCGATCTTAATGCTTTAGTGTTAAGAAGTTAATCAAGTTTCGGTGATTTTCTATACTAATTATAAGAATGTACAATTAACGTGTCTGTACTTTTTATATTTTAGTGAAAATATCTGTCTGTCGATTTGTTTCAACACGCATCACTGCTAAAGTGATTTAATGAGAGTGTTTTAATGGTGGTAGAGCCACGCTGAAACTATTACTGGTTTCAGCATGAATGGGTCGGCTCGTCCGGGGTACTACCACTCTCTCATAGAAAACCGACGTGAAGTAACAGTGCTTGCATTGTTGTGTTTCGTTCGGCCAGTGAGAGCGCCGGACGCCCACCTCCCCTCCTCTCTCCTCTCTCCTTTCCCTCTACCTCTCCTAACCCTTCCCCCCAAAAGGTGGGAACGCACTTGCGACTCCTCTGGTGTTGTTAGTGTCCATGGATGGTGGTGATCACTTAACATCAGGTGACCCACTTGTTCGTTTGCCACCTATGACATAAAAAAAAAGAGTACTGCCTTCGCAATAAAACCTTACCAAGAAGACCATAAAGCATCAAGGGTGAGTACTATTTAGTCTTTCTTTCATTATAATCGGTCGACTCTGTCAATAGTTATTGTAATTTTTATGCCGACAACTTAAGTATGAGAGAAAAGTAAATAAGCAAATGAACGAATCAATGTTTTTACATAAGGATCCACGCGGATGAAACCGCGGGCACAGCTATTGAGTCGCGTTACATTTTAAAGTGGGCTAAATTCAATTTGAATCGTTCGTATTTATAAACAGGGCAAGAAATCTCAAATTTTGCCGTCTATAAGGTTTTTGTTTTTTTTTTTATGATATTACATATTTTGGATGTACAAGATTTAAAGATCGTGAAAAATAACGTAAAATAATAGGAACGGCTAACATTGAATTTAGCTAATTTTGAAATGTAAAGTCTCATTTCTCATAGTGTTAGTAAAAGATAGTCTTCAAATGATTACGAATTTACTTGTAGCCTTTCAGTGGTCAACTTAGACAATTGTTGAAAATTGTCAGGTAATAAACAAGGGAATTTGAATTTAAAATAAGTGTGAAGCAAGTTCGAGCAATATACATTATGGGTCGTCGCGAGTCATAAAAGCTAGGTTTCAGGTATTCGGTAACTTAACTCTACCCTACGAATACATTGTTGATAATTTAATGTATGCCTGCAAATACTTTGCAAATACAAGCTGGATTTCGTTAAAAACCGGAATATTTTCAATACCAGAAACTGAGATTAAACTATTCGTCCCACGTTTCAGACTCAGCAAAATCAGTCGAAATGTAAGTTTAAGCGCCATGTCAAACGGGTTTTGGTGACTAAAGGCTATTTATTATAGAGTGGATTAATATGTAAACGATGGTGATTTCTGTCCGTCGGTATAGTTTTGACGTGTTCTTAAAGCGCAAAAACGCCTTCTTACGGTGTAAATTGAATAAAGAGTTTCTGATTTTAATTTTAAGAAATATAATTAAATTCTAAAATGCAATTCAATTTATAAGCAAAACTTGTCTTTTGGGAATCTCAAAACAAATATTATATAAAGTACACCTTCTGGACCTCTCTATTCTGTGCCCAGACTAGGGAATGCAGTAGCTAGACATTCAAAGATGCGACATGCTATAAAACTAGACTAGTTTCACACGTGCGACGCCGTCCTGTGTCGGTGAGATATCCAATTATAGAAAGTAAGAATTATTGATGAGAGCTAGGCACAGACTCGAGTATTCGCTTTGATGTTCTAGCATGTTCTGGCACTTTTCTTAGATTAATATAATCTTTGTTCAGTTACTGGAGGGATTGTTTCTAAAGTGCAGCTACAAGAACACTTCTGGAGTTTTCAGCAGG
>MU161059.1:31105-46396 GCA_015888305.1 Antheraea pernyi
AAGCAAGGTCTTAACAGCTTCACCGGACTACTAAGGCGAGCGCTTAAGGCACTCAGCCGATTTTATTTTGACAACTAGCTCAAGGGTGCGCGGCACACCTCGGCTTTGGCTGTTGCCTGAAATATTTGTGGTGTTTTACGTAATATAGTTTTGTTATTATGCACAAGTGAAGTGGCTGGGAAATAACTACGGAGCATGGATTCTGACTTGCCACGAAAACTCTCTGGAAAGTTCTAAAATGAGTTTTGTTAGAACATTGATGATCGCAAGAAACTTTCTTTTTTTTTCTTTTTTATATCATAAGAGACAAACGAACAGGTGGGTCACCTGATGTTAAGTGATCACAACCGTCCATAGACATTTGCAAAACCAGAAGAGTCGCAAGTGCGTTGCCAGCCATTGTTTGGGAGAAGGAGGAGTGGAGAAGTGAGGAGGGGGAAGGGAGTTGGGTATCCGGCGCTCTCACCGACCGAACGAAACGCAACAATGCAAGTACTGTTACTTCACGTCGGTTTTCTGTGAGAGGGTGGTACTAGCCCGGGCGAGCCCATTCATGCTGAAATCAGTAGTAGCTTCAGCTTGGCTCTACCACCTATATATATTAGTTTTATTAGTATTCCCATAATATAATATATACATTACCTACTCGACAATGTTGGTAACAATCAACTAGAAGATCGGTTGCTTAAAAATCTTTACATAGTATAAAACAAAATACTCTGCCATGTCCGTTCGCCACAAACTCAAAAACTACAGAAGGGATTATCATGCAATTTTCACCATTGAATAAAATGATTCACGCGGAAGGTTTATGCTTATATTTTTTCAAGATTTCTTTTATTCTCAGGGCAGAATAAAGTCCGCCGGGCCCGCTAGTAAATTTAAAAAAAAAACACCCGACAAGTTATGTCAGATACATTATAGTAAACTAGATGAATAATATTGTTTTGTTATATAATTCTATTTTAAAGTTTCAACCACTTTATTCTCAGGGCAGAATAAAGTACGCCGGGCCCGCTAGTAAATTAAAAAAAACACCCGACGAGTTATATATTATACAATTCTATTTTAAAGTTTCAACCATTTGACCATCGAGAAATTAATTTAAAATTGATTACCAATTTTTTTGTAGAATAAAGAAATTAAAAACGCGTTAATAGTAAAAAAATAACTTCATAATAATAATAATAATACCTATTAAGAGTTCTCTGTTTATCCTGTGTAGTTTACGCCGTGATAGAAATGCTATCACGAATATTGAGTAGCTTCCTCCCTGTATCGGGTACCTTAATATTTCTATTAAAGGGGACCGCCTTTAAAATGAACGTCACGGTACGAGGTACAAATACGTGTAAAAGTTATATATTAATTGTATACAAAGAGTTTCATATAATCGTACTAGATAGGACATTTACAATTACCACTCTATTCGGTTCAACTGAGGTTCTGAAACTACACTTGATGTATTTTTTGGTGATCTGGCATCGCGTTGTTATAACGTAATTATTCCATGTTGAATTAAAATTATGATAAATATTGTTGAGATTTCGGTATTACGGGGAAATAAGTCTGCCAAAAAACTTGGTATATAAAAAGCGAGGTTACATAGTAAATAAATTAACACGTGCAACACGAAATAGACAGGAGTTGAAAAAAGAAATTCAACATTAAAACGTGGCGCCATCTATGAGACGTCTATAACAGTCGGTCCTACAGCTTTCTGTCAATAATTTATTTGAAAGCGCCATCTATTCAAGACTGATGAAACTTACAATTAAGAACAATAATCAACAACGACCATAATTTAATTTGTAATTTAAAAGAAATATAAATCATCCTATACCTCGTGTTGGACCCAATTACCGACGTTCATAAAGATCGGTTGAGTAGTTTCGGAGTTCATCGTGGAAAAACATGATACCATGGATGATGATATGGAATACATTACCGCGTCGACTTCAAGTTGTCGAAACTATCAATAAGTTTAAAACTCAATTACACCACTATTTATTCGAAAAAAAGGAGGCATAGGGTTCGTGATTTTACAGTTTGTATTTATAATTAACTTTGCTGTGTGTATACATTTTTATTACTATCTTTGTCATGGTTATATATTTGTAGGTATCTATGTAAGTAAATATGTATGTATGTATATTTATGTTATATATATATAATATATATATATGTTATATATATGTGTATTTATTTTATTATAATATTGTATACATGTATATATTTATTTATCCATTTTCTTCTGTTTTGTTCATTTTCGTCACTACCTACAAAAGTTTTTGCTTAACATCAATACCGCTGGTTAGCTGGAAGAAAATGCCTCATGGCATTAAGCTCGCCAGTGTACAAATCAAAAGTGCAATAAAGAATTCATTCATTCATTCATACCACTGAATTTTTATATATTGAGATAGGTTTTAGAATTCGACCACAATCTCATCTCATGTTAAATGACGATGTAGTTTAAGACGGTATAAAAGCTAAACCTAAAGACTGACTCTTAAATGCAGACGCTGGAACACACCAAGAGGTACTTGACAGGAGATTTTCAACTTAAGGGGTTAGCTAGCTAGGCGGAATTAGAAAAAGCCCTACCTGTTTTTCTTCGCCGAAAACTGCGAATGGACTGTCTGTGTCAGACGCACATGATATAAAATATTTAAAGATGGGTCCTGCGTTATGCATAAGATTTAACATTAGACTTAAAGATTAATTTCATTTATATTAGTTTTTATGGGTACTTTTCTAAAAAATCATATTGGACAAAAACAGGCAATGGATATAATTGTACTCGTAAATGTGCAGCTTTAAAAAAAATGGTGCTTTGATATTGTAAGATCTGTCCGACGCTTCAAATCTCATCTGAGTCCATGCTCTTTCCTTCCCACTGCCCACCTCCCCGCTCGTACCTAAGGCGCGGTACAGCGATTGCAGTCAGACTATACCACTAATCTAATCATATTTGTCTGCGTTTGTGAGGCACACATCTATACATGTGTGCTTTACTAATATGAACATATATTTTAAATATGAAAATTAGCTAAACTATTGGTTAGTTTAGATAAAGGAAAAATCTAATATACTTATCTATATCTATATCTAATCTCTAATATCTATATCTAATAGTCTAATATACTTGTTTAACTATTTATATCCGTGTTTATTATTAAAAAAGATATGTATCTAAGAACGTAATCTGTTGAAATAAGTAATACACTCACATAATGAATGCTGTGAAATGTCCGCGATTATATATTCACGGCACGGTATCACGGGGCCAGGCAGAATAATGATCGTATGAGGCATTCTTGTGCGTTTACTAATAGGTGAGATTCTAAGAACGGGATAGTACAGGGAAGTATGCAGGACAGGTTTAGGAGGTTCGACCTCCCCGCAAATATTCTAGTCAATTGATTAACTTTAATAATTGATTGGTAGTTTGATATAAATTCTGAAGTGAAAACTTTTTAGGCGCGTCAAGCGGTATATTTGGCAGGAGATACATTTGTAATTTCTCGTCATGACATGCTACGTCAGCATGATCCGCCGTGCAATATTCATATTTTGCAGGTCTATATAGATATAGATAAATACATACCATCAACAATTCATATATTCATTGGATAGTCACATAGGAGAACGAGTAACAATATGACCCCTCGCTGAACTGTCTAGTTACGGCCCTGTAACATTTTGACGTCGGCTCTATGGTGAAGAGACAAATGAAGTGATAAAGCTTAAACGGTATTTGAATTCAATGAGTCACTTACATATGTAGATATAGTATACTTTGAGATCTTTTTTATACTGTATTGGTTTTTTCGTTTTGGTCTGACGTTAGAAAGAAAGAAAGAAAAAGTCTTTATTGTTGGAAAACGATTATAAACAACGATAAATAAATGAAATATATACATAGTTTATCCAGTAATGAAACCCCCATTCAGCTACATGTTGCAGTATAGTAGCATACTGGGTGGTACTGCAGCGCTGATCTTCAATGGGGGTCCAAGGTAACAAAATATTACAGAACTCGTGTATAAGCAATAAGTAATGAAATATAGACATTCGAAAAAGTTACAAATGTGCCTCTCGAATATAGCCCGAGGATACATACCGGAGACAGCGCGAAAACAGGGCAAATACGAACATTTGGTGTGTAAGAAGTGTCGAATAACATCTAAGACTTGAGACATCCAAGCCAACCTCACCTGCACGTGGTGCACCCTGCTGAATAACGAACGAGGCAATGGCGAAAGCGGGGTGGTAGGGCTTTACAACCTGACTGGGTCGCAACCACCATGTATATGGCGAAAAAGCCCGTCATAGTGATTCGCTTCTGCGGGTCGCGTTTCGGGATCAGCCTGTGCATATCCAGCTTTTCGCAGGCCGGCATGACAGCGGCGACCGGCGATGGATACTGTGTCACTCGGTGGTCGCCGTTGTGTTTGGATTGTACTGTGCTTACCATCAGGCACAGTGCAGTCCTTTGCCGTGCTACTATAAAAAAAAAAACTCCTGGTCCGATTTGAAAAATAAGTGTTAGATAACTCATTTATCGAGGAAGGCTAACATCACGCTAAGACCAACAGGGGTGGAGCATCGATGAAGAATATTTCAAAATAGGAGTTTTGTTTTTCCTGTTGAGAGCTTCCGCTTAGTTAGCCGTAACTATTCCACGGATCACAATGAAAACTAGTACGCGTAAGTGTATTTTGCATGGAGAAAGTTTTTATATTATCCATGTTGGTATAACTCGCCACTAGGTGGCGTAAGGTTATATCGTAATCTAACACGGACGTAGTTGCCGGCTGTAACTAATATTACAAATACAATTGTGAGTTTGTTTTATTACACTTTCGCTTCTTATCTACTCAACCGATCATATGATATTTTACGTATAATTTGTCAGCGCTGCAAAAGATATTATGTACTTTTCATCCAGAAATAATACTGTATGCGAGCGATAATTTATATCAACATTAATGTGAGTGAAGCAGCGGGGAGAAGCTAGTAAACTCTAAAATTGAATCTGGCAGTTTCTGACTCTTAAGTTCTAAATAAAGCTTAACATTAATAATATAAATCCATTGTTATCTGGCAACAGGAAGAGGATGCCATTTGCCCAAGCTAAAGTGTAGGGTTGCCAGTAAAAGAAAAAATAAAAATATCTCCTTTTCTTTTGTTTTCGAATTGAGGTTTACAGCCTTGTTATTTATGTTCAGTTAGTTCTATTGCAGTTTTGATATGTATATACAGTTCTTAGAGATATAAAGATAACAAGCATAGAAGGTGGTGCATGAAGAGACTCATCATCAAATTATGAAATATACTTGCTATATTAGTCACAGTCAAAGTTTAATGCCGATACATCCGTTTTATCCGGCGCTCTCAGCGAACGAAACGCAACAATGCAAGCACTGTTACTTCACGTCGACGTTTCTGTGGGTCGGGTGGTACTACCCCGGTCGAACCGACCCAGTCATGCTGAAACTAGTAACAGCTTTAGCGTGGCTCTACCACCTACAAAATTATCGTTATACTTCAATCAATTTACTAAAAAACTTGTTAAATTATACACATGAACCTTCCTCGTGACTCATTCTATCTATTAATGAAAACCGCATGAAAATCCGCCGAGTAGTTTTTGAGTTTATCGCGAACAGACAGACAGACAGACATGGCTGAGGGCTTTGTTTTATAGTATGTATTGATAATGACGATTCGAATACCGTATATAGCTATCTAACTAAAGACGGTAGAGTACAATGTCAATATGAGTAAATCAGGAGTACGGTAATGCTTATTCATAAATAGAATCAGTAATATTACTTATTTGTATGGTCCAGTTTGAAAAAAATCTACAAAAGTCACCGAAAGATGAATATTTTCGAGCCGACACATTCATAATAAAGCTAGTAATAGCTTCAATGTGGCTTTACCACCTACAGAAAGTTCAATCAATTAAAGGTTATATCTTTAATTATGACGCGACTCAAGTACGAGAGAAAAGTAGATAATTAAGTGCACTTACTACATTCAGGTGACTTTATTAATCGCTGATTTTTTACATAAGGTTTTACGAGGACGAAGTGAGGAAGTGAGGAAGTGAGTTATCATAGAATATATGAGTTTACTAGCGAACACGGCGGACGTTGTCCAGCCCTTTAATTTTAAAAAATATAGATAAATATGCACGTAAATCTTCCTCGTGAATCACTCTATCTATCGGTGAAAACCGCATGAAAATTATCCATCCATAAATTAATATGTCTTTACGAAGACATTTATCAGCGCCCGATCTGAGAGCAGGAAATTTGTACGTACACCGGGGTCCCAAGCGCAAAGATTTGCAGGTGACATTTTGGTTTTCAGGCTTTAAAAATTGTTAAAAATTAATTTGTTACTGAGTACAGAGGTATTAATTCATTTCTAAGACTTGAATGCGTTGTATTGTACATGCATCAAGTAACATCTGTCGTGGAATTTATAAGCGTAATCTTTCTTGTCACTACCGTGTAGGTGTGTGCAGAATATTAAATTTGCACAGAGTTATAGGATTAGAAGTGCTAGAATATATCGCTTAAGTAGCATACAGGTATAAAGTTAACAATGGTTTAGATTACTATGGAGTTAAAGGAGTAGGACAAACCAATATGGAACGAGCCAGAAGCTCTGAGACCAGATCTTCTACCATTTCTTTAATTTTATTATTCGCAACCAACCTTCTAGATTATTACTGGCATTGTCGAATATGTAATAATATTACAAATGTCTTAACGCGCCTAAAGAAGTTTTTACATCAAAATATTGTTAATGACTACGTCCGGTACCGCTATGACATATCCTAGAGGCGAGACTACAACGCCACCCGGGGAACCACTATTGACCTGCGATACCGCGCTATTGACTATATCGGGGGTGTTACTAATGACCTCGAACGCTATTGGTCGGCTATTCATTATTCACCCCGGTGTGAGACTACATTGGTGGAAGTTCAGCATATAAAGGGCAAGATGTCGCTGATCTGGACGCACTCCTATGTGGAAGTTACTGTAAGGCGAAGCTCTGCCCGGATAAATAGTCACAGTGCCTTCAGAGTGTTTATTGGTTTTCCTGACCGACTGGCTGATTATACGTATTGTGTAACAATATGTACAAACAGATAGAGAATTTTTGAAGTTGGTCAAAAAAGAACTTTCTAGATTTAAATATCTTTTCAATTTAACAACCCTAAAGTAGTTAGACAGGAAGGCAACACGGCTAGTGCATTAGCTAAACACGGCTACAGGACACGAGGGTTAAACGTTCAGAATTTATCGCCTGAAAGTGTCTACGAAACCCTTTTCTGTATAAATTCCGGTTCCACTAAGATTCTTGAATGGTGGAAACTCTTTGCCAAAATGATAAAAGTTTATATTGTGTAGTTCAATATTGTTAGACTATGTACGGTGACTTACATTGCATGTCTCCCTACTTATTATTTGCGCTGCATTTGCACAGTTCAATATAAATTATATTTATTAAATTAATTTTAAGTAATATATTTCTAGACTAATTTATGCTGAAATCTGACGCAATCCCGCTATATATTAAATGAACAGAATATACCATAATCGAATGTATTTATACTCAAAATAAATATTTCGAATGATTTCACATGAGATTAGGGGGGGCCACGACATATTAGCAGTGCAAGAGAGGGGTCAAAAAAGCCTCAGTCCTTATCTAAAAAAAAGGTTATCGCGATATCCGAAATTAAATGAACGAATGAATGAATACATTATTGCACTTTTTCTGTTTGTACACTAGCGACCTTAATGCTATAAAGCATTTTCTTCCAGCTAACCAGCGGTATTGTTGTCAATCAAATAGTTTTGTAGGTAGTGCATGTATATGATATGTATGTATATGATAGAGGTCTTATATATACATAAATAAATACATAAATATTAGTACATACACGATTAAACATATATACAAACTTACATAGAAATATATAACAATAACAAAGATAATACATATATATATAACAAAGATAATATATATACAAAGCAAAAATTAATTATAAAGACAAACCGTAAAATCACAGTCACTCTGCCTCCTGTTTCTCAAATAAATAGCGGTGTAGCTGGATTCTGAAGTTATTGATCGTTTCAATATCTTGAAGTTGACGCGGTAAAATCATTTTTTAAGAGACTAAAACTTTTATATGCATTACAAATTCAGTGATACGTGTTTTTCATGCCGTGGAGAAATGGGGTAAGCGGTTTAGTGTAATTCTTTCCTCTGTACATAAAATATATTGTTGAGGTAATAAACGACGCAGACGAAACCGCGGGCAAATGTATATTACGTAATAGACTCGCGAGAAGCCATGGGCAACGTTAGTACGAAATGAAAAAAAAATCGACGCAGTCATGAGGACTGCCGACAGAAGTGAAAAATCAAAACGATGGAATGACTATGTTCTCTTTTCACGTTTTAAATTAATTATAGTCGGAATTATTTAAATTCCATAATTTGTATATTGAAATTATTAACATTAATCTGGTTTTCACATCTATTGGCACTCCGAACAATAATTATATACATTATTATAAAACTTATTAATCTATCAAACTTATGATGAGCTGCAAATTGTATGTGTATGTCGCGAAAGTGCAATACAGTCGATCACGCGAGGTTATAAGTTTATCTCCTGCCAAAAAATATCCTTTAACGCGTTTAAAGAACGTATCACTTCAATAAAAGTCGCCACAATACCGAGGTGATAATAGTATTACTGTCAACGAATTGAAAACTTTAACACATAGCCTGGAAAAGAGAAAGGAAAATGGGAAACCGCACGTATAAAATTGCTGATATATAATTGGTAAAAGCTTAGGCGATCATTTGTCGACTTTACCGTAATTCCTAGTCAGACCAGTATATAATGTCATGAGTGTGCTGCATTGTATTGTTGGGGAAATCTAATGACGTTCTAAATAAGCATTATATTAATAATTACACTAGCTTCTGCCCGAGACTTCGTCCGCATGGAATAGTTGTCTTTTACGCAGTGCACGCAGCGGAAGCTCTCAAAAGAAAAAAAACGTTTTCATTCTCTATTGGTGCTCCGCTCCTGTTGATCTTAGCGTGATTAAATAAATATATATATATATATAAATATAAATATAGCCTTCCTCGATAAATGGGCCATCTATCACTGAAAGAATTTTTCAAATCGGACCAGTAGTTTCTGAGACTAGCGCGTTCAAGCAAACAAACTCTTCAGCTTTATAATGTTATTATAGTATAGATGTAGATTATACCATTGATTAAGGCGACAACGGCTCAGTGGTTAGCTTGTTTGGACACTGATCCAATCAACGTACGTTCAAATCTTTGCGAATGAGCTTTCGATGAAGAAAAACAATTGTATGAAACCATAATATGGTGGTAGCTATTTCTAAGTTCAAGTAGCTAGCTGAGCCCTAGAATTAATAATCTGTCGCCAAGGACCTGTTGGTGTGCTCCGGCAACTGCAATTGATACCCAGTGCCTATTTATCGTGTTTACTAACTTGGACTACACCATCATTTAGCATAGGTGAAATTGTGTTCAAAACCTAAAATCTAATATTATAAAGAGGTAATGTTTGTGAGTTTGAGAGGTTGTAGGGGGTAATATCTACATCTACTAATCAGATTTTGAAAATTCTGTTGTCTAAGTCATCTGAGCGTATTTAGTCCATTCCCTTATCTACTTTTCTCTCATACTTAAGTCGCGGCGCCATTAAATTACAATAACTTTTGATAGAGTAGACCGATTTTAATGGAACAAAGACTAATTGTTACTCGATGATATACTATATGATTTTCTTGGAGAGGTTTTATCATGAACGCAGTATTTTAGCAGTGATGCGTGTTCATACAAAAAAACAGACAGACTGACATTTCTAAAATTAATTGAAATGTATTTTAATACTTATTCAAAGATATCTGCTACAATATTATTTACAAATATCTAAAAAGTAAAGACACATTAGATTTACTTTCTTATTGCGTATAGAAAGGTGTGATGTATCGCTACTAAATAATAAAACAGTATAATACGAACCTGGTAATAACATTCCATTGTGTAGGGTCCCTATAGTACGCTAACCATGAAACACGATAACTAAGTTCCGTACGCAACTCACAAACAAACGTAGCACTCAATCTAACTCGTGTTTTATTAGTTTTATTACAACACCCCTAGGTGTTCCATAGTTCGTTAACAATGCTTCATTGGACTCGTATTACTTAGAATTATTACTAAATAAGTTGACTACAGAGTTTTTGGCGGGACTTTAGCCTGTCGTATTGTGGATTTTATATTTTATTCATAATTTTGTGTTATTTGACTGTATATTTTGTAATATTGGTGGTTTTTTTTTTTCGAACTGACTACGCTATTGACCAAGCAAGGTCTTAACAGCTTCACCGGACTACTAAGGCGAGCGCTTAAGGCACTCAACCGATTTTATTTTGACAACTAGCCCAAGGGTGCGCGGCACACCTCGGCTTTGGCTGTTGCCTGATACATGCAATACGCGACCTATGTAAGCTAACCTAAGCTAAGCTAACTATTCATACATATATGAGTTGTTGAAACATATATGTGTACCAAGCATACATACCTCAATAACCCTTATATATATTTCGTATCGGATAATAATATATTTCGTATCGGATAATAGTAATATTGGTGGTGTTTCACGTAATATAATCCGGTTATTGTGCACAAATGATATACAGGGAGCATGAATTCTCAAATGCCACAAAACTCCATGGAGTGTTCTAACAAGGGAGCCACCATCTTGTTAGAACATTGAAAGGATCACAAGACACTTGTAATATTATTACCTACTCAATAATGACAGTAATAACTTAGAAGATTGGTTGACAAAGAAATGAATGCGTGTAACCGAGACACGCGATTGAAGTAAAACTTTTTAAATATTTTTGATTTTGTCAATAAATAGTTTATAAACAAATCAATCAAAAATTTTTACAAAAATAATAATAAAAATCAGAATTAATTTAATTAATTTATAATTATATAAATTATATGGGCGCGCGACCGTGCTGCCATCTGGTTTCAATATAGGTAACTAACAAATTAAATCAAAGCTTCATTATCTGTAGGGCCATCTATCAGCTAATTCTGAACTTAAATAACACAGGAATTATTATTAGCAACTTTTTCTTATAAAGTAAATAATATATAGAAAAGTACGCACATATTACTATGATAAGTAACGAATTAAATTGATTATGATTTAATAGTAGTTTTGGTTATGTTTAATTATTATCTAACCGGATGGTACAGAAACGTGTCGCCATATTGCCGTAACGGACTTCCGTTGCATCGTCGTCCAGTTACCTGGTAGTCGTGCCTAAAGAGGTTTTACTTATTAAAAAAAAGAAAACATTGTGATGAGATGATATCAATGTGATAGGCTTTTTTACGCTCTTTAGAATGTTTTTCCTTACATTATAGGTTTCAGCGCTTGCCCACTATTTCATCTGATGTTAACTGACGATGTGGTCTAAATTCGTAAACACGCGAAACCTAGAGCCAGTCTCCCGACTCTTAAGTACAGCTGCCGGAAGACACCTATATGGTGCTTGCCCACATAATTGCCACTTAAGGACGGTAGACAGCCACACGAGTTTATAAAAAAAACCCTACGACTCTGCAAAAGTAGCACCCTCAAGTTAAATCACAAAGCACCTATAGGTACACCGTTGTACTTGAAAGATAGTCCTAATCTAAGATTAGTGTTTCAAAATTTTAAACTACATCGGGAATTAATATCATTTGAAAATGACGGCTAAACACCTATAAAATGTTTAAAAAAATGAGATGAAGCGATAAGGCTGGCAAATCTTTAATCGCAACGCTAAAAAAGTAGCGCAAATAAATAACGCATTCATTTTCATGATGTTGGTTTTTAAACATACGTATGGGCCCACGAATGCCTGTAAAACTCAAGGGGAAGATGTATAAAAATTTTATAAGACCAGTCATACTGTAAGCAACTGAATGCTGGGCTACGAAAGAGACGGATGAGAGAAAACGACATGAGGCAGAGATGCGGATGTTAAAGTGAACGTGTGGTGTAACTAGAATCGATAAGATTAAAAATTAATATATCAGAGGGAGTTTGAAAATAGCACGGGCATGAGGAGAGATGAAAACCATGTAACTAGAAACTTTTAAATATAATAGTGGACGTATATATGAGTAGAGGAAGATCGGAAAAGATATGAATGGATTATATAAAAAAGGATATGTGTATAAAAGGTGTGAATACTGAGATGACATCTGACAGCCCGGAGAGTGGAAAAGAAAAACATGTTGTGCCGACCCTACTTAGGTGAGATAAGGGTAAGATGTTGATATTGTAGATGCGGACTATTCGTAAAGCAGTACCATCTAACCCCGGAAACGGCTGTGTGAACCACGACAATTATCGTAAAGGGTCACAGAACTCGTCGATTTCAAATCATGAGTGACAGGCAAACATAGAAACAGCGGATATTGTTGGCACGCGTCGTAATTTGTTTCACCCTCCATATGAGGGGTGAATTTCCGTTATTATTATTCATTAATACTAATATTATCGACAAGCATAGTTTGGAGTAATCATGTGGTTAGAAAACTTTATTCGTTTTTTTTTTGTTTTATACCAAAAATCAGTTTACGCGTTGGCCAGTGTCTAATCATTTTAATATTGCAGTTCGAAAATATTCTCTTTTAGTATTAATATTTATTCGAATCATAATTTTTTACCTTTAATAGGTTCACAGATATCACTACATATTATAAAACAAAAGTCGTCTGCCACGTTTGTCTGTCTGTCTGTTAGCAATAAATTTAAAAAGTACTGAACGGATTTCGATGTGGTTTTCACCAGTACATAAAGAAGTTCATGAGGAATTTTTTTATTATTAGGGCGGGATAACACCCGCCGTGCCCGCTAGTATAGGCAAATGGTGCTTTTTTTTAATAGCTTGATTTAATATGAGTATGTGTTAAACAATTGTAGATGAGATTGATATAAATATTAATATTCAGATGATTATATAATTTGGAAATCTTTATAAGACAATTTTTTATAAGAGAATTTCTAATGATTTAATCGTTAGTAAATGCGCAGAATATCAAAATCCTAAACCTTTATCAGCTTAGCTTAGATCGACCACATAAATGTCCCGTAATTATAAATCACTGATGTATGTTTTTGGTTACTTATTGGTCATTATATTAACGTTTTTAATATTTAATTTCTAAATTATGAATTTTAAAGTAATACTAAGAAAATTCTGCGCATCGTTAAATATAAAATCTTTATTACTTTAAAATAAAGTCCATAATTTTGAAAATAAAAATGCTAATTTAACAAAAGTTCGCACCAAATACATAATTTTAATAGACCAATCACTAATATGATAAAGAAGATTAACAATTTAAATTGTTGTTACATACATTTATTACATTAAAAAATGAATTTATATTAGTTTTAAATTATCGTTTCTTTACAATTAATAACAAACCCTAGAGATAAAGTCGCTATTGCCAATCTATTGGGATCAAATCCAAAAGTGAAACGTTCCCTTTGCCTCCTATTTCGGCTGCGTTTAAAAAAATACACGTTTTTAGGAAGGACAGTTATTTATATCGCCCCTCCGTTTATGTAGCTGAGGAAATGCGCGTGCACAGAGCGGAGACAATTATACTGGAATAGAAACAATGGTGACGCGTGTGCACGATGCATTATCATCTATCGTATTTATATATAGCACTTTCCATTAACCATTGAAGTCGAAGTTAATTTATGTTTTGTTTTTGGAAGTTACGAAGGATGTCGTCGGCTTAGCGGTAATACCAGGAGACACGGCAATATGAGCTACAGATGAAAAGAAAACGTGAAAAAATGCTTTTCGAACTAAGTCTATTGGTCTGATGAGTTTTCACAGCTTCACCGGGTTACTGGGACGAGCGTTGAAGGCGCTCAGCAGCTTGGTAACAAACCAAAGTGGCCGAAGTTGGGTTTGGACTGTTGCGCGGATCTTACTGTACATGTGTGCAGAGCTTGAGCGGCATGAAACGCGACATATTCCCGGAACATGCGAAGCTTGGTAACTTGATTTTGTAGATGGTAGAGCCACGCTGAGGCTATTACTGGTATCAGAATGAATGGGTCGGCTCACCAGGGGTAGTACCACCCTCTCACAGAAAACCAACGTGAAGTAACAGTGCTTGCATTGTTGCGTTTCGTTCGGTCAGTGACAGCGCCGGAGGCCCACCTCCCCTCCTCTCTCCTCTCCCTTCCCTTTCCTCCTTCCCCACATCACACTAACGCAACGCACTTGCGACTCCCCTGGTGTTGCTAGTGTCTATGAACGGCGCTGATTACTTAAAACCAGGTGACCCGCCTGCTCGTTTGCCCCCTATGACATAAACAAAAAAAACATCGGTAATTCGCCCATCGTGGAGCTTGAGTGGAGTGCGGAGCGGGACATGATCAACCACTCTGCTAGAGAGCAAGGCGTCTGTTTGTATTTAATGAACTGTATTGATTCCAGCCAAGAGACCTACGGGCGAAGCGCAATACCTCGCAGTATAAAGAACCTACCTTGCTCGCTGATTAAGGCCCTGACAAGATGCTTATGAGCGGCAAAGGTATCTCCGGTTCGGAAAACAATCCAGTCATCGAGAAAAACCGGCAAGAAACTCTTTTACAAAGTTTTCTGGTACAAACGTAGATATTTACTTTTGTTTCGATCTCATATATAATATCTTAAAATTGAAATTAAATTAAATATTCCTACTTCTTCTTCTCCTCCTCCATCCTATTTCTTCCGTACGTGTGTATATCACTGAACTCCTCCTAAACGGCTGGACTGACTTTCATGAAATTTTGTGTGCGTGTTCCAGTGGATCTGAGAATGGTTTACATTAGGACAATTGGACCCCGTAGGTGGCACTGCGGTTGAATTTTAGATTTTTTTTTTATTATCAAGGTAGGACAACGTCCGCCTGGCCTGCTAGTATAATATAACTAGCTGTTACACGCGGCTCCGCACGCGCTTTTTAAAAGATGTATTAAAGAAATGTAAAATTGTGAGTGGGTGTGTACATTACAGAAAAGTTTTTTCAAAAACATTTGTAACTACGACACGAACGCCAACTGTAACATGTAACGTGTAAATTAGATATATGAATACAAATAGTATATCGAGTGGGATG
>MU161060.1:23176-34952 GCA_015888305.1 Antheraea pernyi
CCCAACACAGGCTGGCAACGCACTTGCGACTCCCCTGGTGTTGCAAGTGTCTATGGACGGCGGTGATCATTTAACATCAGGTGACACACCTGTTCGTTTGCCTCCTATGATATAAAAAAAAAAAAACTAATATCGCCAAAAAATCCTTTATAAAGCAGTGACGTGGTAAAATATTTTTAAGTCGATATTTTCTCATTAGACTGCCCCAAAGAACAATAACGCCTCCTGCGATACCTTATAGCATTCTAGGTTTGTTATATCATGCTAGTATATTTTATTATTTGCCTGTGTATATATCGAACAGAAAAACTATCCATTGTACATTTTACATTGTTCAAACAAAGATAGAATAAGACTTGTATTTCTCATCCCATACAGCGTTTTTGCGGTTATGTCTTCTGTTTTGTTTTTAATTGACGGGTTTTAACAACTAGTTATTGTATACCGTTTTGTGTGATGGTAGGGATTTTTCTAAACTCGCCTGGCTATGCACCTCGAGTTGAAGTTCTGTCTCCATTATAGGTGTATTCCCGCAGCTGATCTAGAAAGCTAGTCCCTCTTGGTTTAACATCAGAAGAGATTATGGTTAAAAGGTAAAACCTATAGTGTTATTACAAAAAAGTTACATACGTATTAAATACTTGGTTTAAAAAGGTTTCATAATAAATGCACCGCGCTCGCCCGAAGCAATTCGCGTTATCCTTTTTCGCAAGTCTAACCTAAAGTAACCAAAGCGAGACAAAACAGCAAGATGGCGAACATTCAGCGAGCGCGGTGCATTTAATTCGGAACCTTTTTAAAGCAAGTATTCAATACGTTTTCACGTAATAACACGGATAAAGTTTAATATAGAAACGCCATGTCTCAGGAGTGATATGATTATTTGTGCTAGTTAATATACATTTCTTATTGAGAGTTATATATTATTTTGAAATAGCCTTGAAGCGATTCAATGGTTAGTGTGTTTGTAGATTGTGTCGATCGACATAGGTTCGAATTGTTGAGAATGAGCTGGAGTTTTGGGTGATGGGTAACCTAGTGATGAAACCATAGCGAGCTCGTAAGGCTTTTTCTAAGTCTATCTGGCTAGATTTAGCAGATTTACGGTATTTCAATTATAACTGATATAAATGTTACAAAGCAATTATTTTTATATTATGTAAAAATGCGTTATCTTGAAGGAAATCATTCTGAGACCTATTCAATTGTCATCATTGTAACTTAATGTATTTTGTAATAAATAATATACATTAACGGCCTTGAATTCCTTATTAAATATGTACAGTTTATTAAATTTTTGCAAGTAACATAACCTTTTAGCATTAGTGTTAATGAGTGAAAGGAAAATTCATCAAGCATAGTTTGTGGCCGGGTGACGCCTATTTATTGTAATATGATGTGAATATTTAGGTCAGCATTAAACCAAATACATTTATATTACGTGAATACGTGACTAAGGGCATTACAATATACTAGGCCTAGAAAATAATCAGTTTGTCTAGCGCTGAGACACTTAGACAGATGCTTTACGATGGATTTTCAACTTTGTTTGTTGTAGGTGGTAGAGCCACGCTGAAGCTATTACTGGTTTCAGCATGAATGGGTCGGCTCGACCGGGGTAGTACCACCTACTCACAGAAAACCGACGTGAAATAACAGTGCTTGCGTTGTTGCATTTCGCTCGGTCAGTGAGAGCGCCGGAGGCCCACCTCCTTTCCTTTCCCTTACTCCCCCCTGCCCCCAACACAGGCTGGCAACGCACTTGCGACTCTCCTCATGTTGCAAGCGTCTATGGACGGTGGTGATCACTTAACATCGGGTGACCCATCTGTTCGTTTGCCTCCTATGATGTAAAAAAAAAAACCTTAACCAGGCGATTACCAGATATGTTTTTACTTTTAAGACTTTAATAAGATATTAGAAATAAGATTTGTAAAGGTGCAAATGTCATGCTCTTTAACACGGTATTCGAACTAGTTACTGGTAATCATTCATTTTCTCAAATAGTTCTACAAAGACTCCACTCACAATCTTCTGAAATTTTTAAACCAATAGATATGAGATGCCCTACATTATTTTTGTATAATCTTATGCAAGCATAAAAATAATACGTAACTATAACGAGATCTTTCGAACTGCCCGACACGACGGCGAGGGACTGAGACAATTCGGGTCACTGGGTCAGATATTAGAGGCCATCAATTTATTAACATAAAAGAGAAACTATTGAGGTACCATTAAATCTTGGTAAATAATTAATATTATGAAGTACGAAAGTTTCATAATAAATGTATATGTAAATAAAAATTAATTGCCTAACGTATATAAGAAACATCACTTCAGAATCACTGCACTTAATTGGCTAATTATTTTTTTGTTGTGTTGGGAATTGTTAGAAGAAGGTTTGTATGAAAAATCATATGAAAATATGAAAAAATTGGATTATATAATCTTGTACTAATATTCTAAAGAGGCAAAGTTTGTGAGTTTATAGGGGGTAAACACAAGAACTATTAAACCGATTTAAAAAATTCTTTTACTAATATAAAGCCACGTTATTTGTGAGTGCCATAGCCTTTATATTAACCCAAAAAATAGAAAGACTTTTTTGTGGTAGTTGAATTTGCAAAGTAAGTCGGAGAAAAAACGGTCGAACGAAAACGTTTCTTACGAACGCTGCCGGAACGATGAGATATATATTATTGAGTTCTAGAGAAAAGTTGTAGAGCTTGATAATGCCTACAAAAAACTTACCGAAAGCATATGCCTAACTTTTATGTTTAAGTCACAATTTTTTAATAAAAAAATAATTTAAATCATTACGTCATTTTTTCGAACTGACTACGCTATTGACCAAGCAAGGTCTTAACAGCTTCACCGGACAATTCGTTACGTGATGTTTATTGGTCATATTATCAACAACAATTATGATTATTATCAATATGTAATGATATAATAACTGAAAAATAAAGTTAAGGAGTGAGATAGAAAACAGTAAGAAGGTTATCAAAAATATTGACGCGATTTACAGATTAATGATGAGTTGCCGTTTTAATTGGTTAAAGGGTAGTACTGAAAAGTCGAACCTCATTTGATTCATCAGTACTCCCGAGCGAAGCTGGGGTCGGTAGCTAGTAATCAGATAAACTTCCATAATAATATATGTTTAAAAAATATAAAAAGCAAATTAAATAGTACAGGATTCTATACAAATCCTAAAGTCAAGAATACCACTTAAAAATTACATAAGAAAGCTATACACCCGTCCCTATTTTTATTTTAGTGGACTCTTGGTCCACACCCTTTTTCTGCTTTCTTTTATTAATAATGTTAACAATCATTTTAAATGTGAAATAGTGTGAATAGTAATAACTATTGTTATTATTTTAGTTAATTCTACATTTTCATCTTTTACAGCCATTTTTAAATTATAATCCACAACGTCCCGCGCCGGAACGTCCAGGGCCCGATGGATGAATCTACTAATTGCATCGTCAGTTACGTTGGTATAGTGGGCACTATACTATGTTATAGGGTTGGTGTACTGCATATTGGTACATGTAAAACCCTATCATTGATTTGCACCCTTCCGCCCTTTATTTGTAGAATCACCACCGATTTGAAGGTTCTCTGGGATTCATAGATTATCAGAACTCGCGATCCTTTTACCATGCCCCATAGCTCTTGTTTATTACAGCTTTGTTCTTTTGTCGTCTCCTTACCCTTGTTGTCTTTATTTGCATTAATCTCGTAAGAAAATCTTTTCAACTAAAGTCAATAATGTGTGGTCACGTTTTACCAATTTGGTTGAATGGAAATGTTTTTAGAAATACTTCTATGAACAGCTTATGCTGCTATCCTAAGCAAGATAATTTGTTAGTTGTCAGCTAAAACCGTCCATCACGTGAACTCATTCCAAATAACAATACGAACAATCGGTACTAGCAGTACCTTATGGCCTCCAGTTTGGCAAACGCTCCTTTGAAAATTCATTTTGTATGCCAAAAAATATAGCGTCATTATTTTGTATGAATCAGTCATGTTTAGCGAGTTTTTCGAGGTAGCTACATATACTTTGTTTGTTTTCCAGTTATTATCTTATCTTTTATATATTAACACGTTTTACGTGCAAAATTTATGTTCTTTTGTTTTATGAATACGCGAGTATAAGTAACAACCTACTACTGCTAACTGCTACCAGCAAATTTTCAAATTATTAAAAAAAAAATTATTACATACTAGCCATCCGCCCCAACTTCACACGGGTGCAATGAAGATATCCATTTGAATGAAACACTGTTAAGGGCAGTTTTGATCTACATAACATATACAACGTATGTAATGTATTTAATTGGGTAAGGAATAATACTGTAATTTATAAAATAGCCTGGTAAATAACACATAATGATTATTATATAGATGGTTACTGTGGGTTATCCTTTAGAGATAAATATATACCGTAGTGGACTTTTTTATCGATTTTTTTAAGATATACAATTTCGTGATACATTACTTTGATCTATCTCGTAAGGTTTAGCCAGCGTTTGCGTGGTCAATACGTGAACGATTGTGACGTCTGGAAATGACGCCCCTCTCTGTGCATCCACTAATAACGAATGTAAATATTTATGTTACTGTACAAATATATGACATGGAAAAATAAACCAGATCGAGTTTCTTGCCAGTTCTTCTCGATGACTGGGCTGTTTTCCGAACCGGTAGTAGCTTTGACGTTCATAAGCGCCTTCTCAGGGCCTAAATTGAATAAAGGATATTTTTGATTTGATTTGCGATTTAAGCACACAAAAATATGTTTTTCTTAGAATTTTCGGCTATTCTGTACATTTTTATGTATTATATATATAAACTTTCTACTTAAATTACTCTATCTATTGCTGAAAACTGTATTAAAATACGTAGGATAGTTTAAAAGATCTCAGGGAACAGACAGCGGAAGCGACTACATTTTATACTATGACACACACACACGTGTGATAATAATATAAATAGATCCTCGAGTGGGAATTTTATACTATGCATAATTTTTGTATTTGAATAGGTAGAGAAGCATAATAAAGCTTGTTCACGGAAATAATTGCTACTTATAGCAGTCGCAAATTAATGTAGCGTCACTGTGATAATATTCTTAAAATATAGCAGCTTTTTTTATAACGTAACATAACATTTACTTGATACGTTTTTGAAACTTCTTAATAACGATATAAGCAGAATGCATATAATAAAGTTATAACAGTATTTGTGCAAATGTGCAGTCTTCGTCAATGTTATTGGTCATTCTAGCCGTATGTTCGGGTTTACGCATAATATCGTCAATCGTTTAATACAAAACATAATTAATTAATTAAATATTTTGTCGACGTTATGCATATAATATAATACGTGTGTATACCTAAATTTGTGTTCTGTTATACAGGGCGGTCAAAAAGTTTGGCGCGAACTGTATATAATATAGCAGCATTGATATACAAAAACCGAAGATGCACACTTAAAGTCTCACAGCCGGCAAATGATTACATTGTTTTTCTCGAGCTGACTACGCTATTGACTTAGAAAGGTATTAACAGCTTCGCCGGTATTTTAGATTATGAATTAATTTCAAATAGTCTCGCGTCGCTTCCATCTTTGTAAAAACAACTTTAAATCATTCAGGTAAGGTCGAATTTGCAAAATCGTAAGCTTATCGCATAACTACAACCACGTATGTATGTTGGGAAATTTTTGCGGGACAGTTTTGAACGCTACTTTTGTTCGAGACTGTGTGTCTTGGGTATTTATATGTAAATGTATATCAGTCAGAAATGAATGTAGCGACAATGTTTCTAAAATATGGCAGGTTTTTATAAACATAGCACTGATAAGAAATTTAACCTTTACAATTTCTTGATGCGATTGAAGGTTCTCAGTACCATTGCAATAAAATGCATATAATACGCAAAATTGATAAGAGTGTTTCTGGGAATGTACTGCCACACAAATTACAAACAACGTTTTGTATGAAAAATATTGGTATTTGATCAGACTTTGGTAAATAATTGATAATATACAAGACGAAAATTTTTGTGATTTTCCACAATAATATCTATGTATAATGTACATATACATCATTAAAAAGTGTTATAGTTTCTTATTAAGATTATTAATTTAATGATCCAGATAACAATTCCAATGATTCCTCTTTCAGGCACGCATTAAGGACTAGATATCACTAGTTGATTTTAGGAACGTGTGTGAGGCACATGCATAAAATTGCATATGAGCTTAAATTAACCGTTGTAAATTATTATATACCTTATATTATGTACTAGTGGACGCGGCAGACGTTGTCCCGCCCTAATTATAAAAAAATCCTTGACAAATTATACTATACCAAATATATTATACCAAAACCTTTCTCATGAATCACTTTATCCACTGGTGAAAACCGCATGAAAATCCGTTCAGTAGTTTTTGAGTTTATCGCGAACAGACAGACACATACCTTAAATATATTATATATATTGTCAAAATATAATTCTAAATATTGTACTTGGGTATAATTCAGTAACATCGCAAATATCACTTATTTGCTACAATTTTAAATGATCAGACTTCTTTTCCAAATAAAATAGTACAAGTATAAATTTCGTACTCTGTAAACGGGAATTCTCAATACTTGAACATCACCGTGAAAAACAACTAACGTCCGCGTTAGGAACCAATGATTACGTATGCGTGTTTTGCTTATACAGTGTAAAAGTCGTGAATTTGTTGTTACGATAACGATTCACACAATAAAATGTAAGCTAAATTTAAAACTGCGTTCAGAATCAACGAATTCTTATTTAGCATAATATCAAATAAGTATCTTCACTTATGTTTCACATAGAACTTTTTTTTTTATTGTAGCACGGCAGTATGTCTGCACTGTGCCTGATGGTAAGCACAGTACAATCCAAAAACAATGGCGGCCACCGAGTAACACACCCATCGCCGATCGCCGTTGTCATACCGGACTGCGAAAAGCTGGATATTTACAGGCTGATCCCGAAACGAGACCCGCAGAAGCGAATCACTATGATGAGCTTTTTCGCCATATACATGGTGGTTGCGACCCAGACCAAACAAAACCAAACCAAATAATATTAGTATGGACAAGCCAAAATCCTGTTCATATTATTCAAATTTGCCTAATTTCATTTCAAAGAATAGTCCTTCTGTAACATTTAGTATTTAGATATTAAATAAAAGAAATATAATTGGTGTTGTAAAGTCTTAGAAGACTAATATGTGGATTCAATTCTCATGAGTTTTGTAATCTTTTTCATAATTCTAATGCTGGTAGAGCCACGCTGAAACTATTAGTGGTTTCAGAATGAATGGGTCGGCTCGCCCGGGGTAGTAGTACCACTCTCTCATAGAAAACCGACGTGAAGTAATAGTGCTTGCATTTTTGCGTTTCGTTCGGTTAGTGAGAGCGCCGGAGGCCTACCTCCCCTCCCCTCTCCTCTCTCCTCTCCCTCCTATAACCCTTTCCCCCAAAGGGTGGCAACGCACTTGCAACTCCTCTGGTGTTGTTGGTGTCCATGGACGGTGGTGATCACTTAACATCAGGTGACCCACCTGTTCGATTGCCATCTATGACATAAAAAAAAATTGTAATTCAAATGGCATTGAATAGAATAACTTATACGTTTCCGGCGAATTCCCCTTATTACATTGTTATGATAATTAGTTAAATTGCGATTGCTTTTTTAAATATTTGAACACATAAAAGTAGATAATATAACGGTAAACAGATATATAATTGCTTGTAGATAACACGGTAGGTCATTCGGTGTTTCCAATTAATCATGTTCAAGGTAATTCATAACCAGCTCAATTAATCTCAAAATTCATAACCAGCTCAATTAATCTCAAAATTCATAACCAACTCAATTAACCTCAAAATTTGGAAACTTTAATTTACATGTGCTTGAACGTGCAAAGATAATTTATAAGTTTTTTTTAATATGCATACAATGTGTAATGATTGTTATGTCCAATTATTATTCTGGTTTTATTTACTTTAATTAAATATATAGTAACTGATGGAAACCTGTTATTAATTGAAAAATATTATATTAAGACTTTTTTTATGTCATAGGAGGCAAACGGACAGGTGGGTCACCTGATGTTACGTGATCATCACCGTCCATAGATACTAGCAATGCCAGGGGAGTTGCAAGTGCGTTGCCAGCCTATGTTGGGGGCAGGGGGGAGTAAGGGAAGGGGAGAGGAGGAAGGGGAAAGGAGGGGGGCCTCCGGCGATCTCACTGATCGAACGAAACGCAACAATGCAAGCACTGTTACTTTACGTCGGTTTTCTGTGAGAGCGTGGTAGTACCTCGGGCGAACCGACCCATTTATGCTGAAACCAGTAATAGCTTCAGCGTGGCTCTACCACCTACAAAGACTATTTTAAAGTTGGTTTCTTAATGGTTAGTCCTTGAGATAAATGCCTGAATACGAACTCCCTTATTTTATTTCTACGTATGACACCATACCATAGCTAATTTTAATTATAGTTGAACTCGACTCGAATTTGATATATGCTGAAGTGAACTTGAACACGTGAGAAGATTTTAACACGTGTGCAGTGGTTATAACAACGGAAGAGTCCTACCCAATCCCTAATATTATGGTCATTTTGTTCCCAATTTGTGAAAGTTTTGTAACAATTAGTATATTCGTATAAAAGTTAGAATGAACAGACGACAGTTCATTCTAAAATAAACTCTTATACCCGTCCTATATACAAAAATATCAAAGAGTATTCACATAATTTCCACGTCACACTAACGCCGTTCTAGTTCTGGACTCTATAATTGAACTGTTCAAGATGAGTAAGTGTGCTCTTTTGACTCGTTAATGGTCAAGGCCTGTTACAATGAGATGTCCACTTCTGCCTATTAATGCATAGAGATTAACTATGCAGGTGGACGTGTTAACACAAATGATGACAAGTTATAGTTTTCACACGATTTCTTGTCTCAGGATGTACTATCATTCAATAACACGCGCTGCTTCAAGTTCTGTCCTTTTTGCTTTGGAATCGTTGATTTCATGGTACAATGAAATATTAGATACACATTTTTGAAGTTGAGCGGTATTTTTTTGGTAGGAGATAAATTTAGAATTTAGCGTCATGACATGCTAGTGTGCGTGACCGATTGTATTGTGATGCACGTCTTGCGTCAGACTAGAGATGCGTAGTATAGCAGCCTGTATACATCTAATATCGATATTTTGTATTGATAATGTGCAAGCACATCATATGTTCGGTGAATTAATAAACTGTAAAAGTTTTTTTAGAACTAAATCATATATCTCTCATCGTTAAGGCAGCGTTCGTAAGAAACGTTTTCGTTCGACTATTTTTTCTCCGACTCCCCAGATATTACCCCCTACAACCTCACAATCTTCATCTCTTTATGATATTCGTATAGATAATATAATTAGTTAATAGCTTCTGCCCGCGACTTCGTACGCGTGGAATGGTTATTTTGCACTAAGACGCAGTGGAAGCTCTGAAGAGGAAAAAATACCCTGATTTTGCAACACTCTTCATTGCTGCTCCGCTCCTATGGGTCTTAGCGTGATGATATATATACAATACTGTATAACCCTGAAAGAATGTTCCAAATCGGAGCAGTAGTTCCTGAGATTACCTCTTACAACGTCACAAACTCACAAATTTTACCTCGTTATAATATTAGTATAGATTACCCAGAGTGCCAAAATTATGAAATATAAATAGTTCAAAAGATAATACAGTTGAAATTCCATTGTTTTGAGTTTCTACTTCTGTCCGTAGTCCTTATGACTGCCTCGATTTTTTTTTATTATAGTACTACAAATAAACAGTATTGTACCTGGTGATAAAAAAATTATAACCTCAATACAACGGACACCATCGAAACATCTAAACTTCATCGATGGTCGCTGCTGTTGTGAGGCCTTCAAGCATCTCGGCAGCTGAATAAACAATGACTGATTGCTCTAGACGAGGTTTAGTTTAATTAAATTTCGAAAATTGTTAGTTTTATACATACCATCGACGAGTTTATACCTTTATAAGTACTCGTCAATCATTTTGGCCGCTCTGAATATAACTGTAAGTTCTGCCTATCGTATAAAATCGTCAAGAGCTTAATACCAAAGAAAGTTAAAGTAATATTTTAAGAAACTAAAATTAGCATTGATTAATCCTGAAGGTATCTCGATTTATACGTAAATTTGTGTTCTACGCAGCTATATTCGGAGCGGTCAAAAAGTTTGGCGCGTAATGCACTTATTTTTACTTTACGCTCTTAACGTGTCCTGTCAACAAAATTTTACAATACTCAATACAATTTTTACCATAAAAAAAAACAAAGAAATAGAGATAATAATAAGTATGTACTAACGCGCCAAGAAAAAACTATGCACCCGTATTATGGCCAAATTTCAACCACTAGTTTGAATAAAATGACAATCAATTTTTTAATACATCCTGTGATAAATTATACTTGAACGCGCCCATTTCGTTTCTTAGCAATAAACAAATGGATGGTATTAACGATTTTACTAATTAAGTAGCTATTTTAATAATTGACAACCTTAGCGCTATTGAACTACATAATAGACTACTTTCCTATAATTTATCAATAGCCATTAATTTTATGATTTGCCACTATTCTAACATTCATAGGAGGTCGTTGCGTTTTATTGAATGTCTTTGAATATATGCGGGTCTTATTTATTGAACGTTATAATACTAGGGCTATTATTGTATTCACTGCATTGACATGATAATTTAACTGACGGAACGAATTACGAAATCAATTATATCTTATTTGTACAGCAGTTCTATGTTAAAATGACAATTTTGTCCGAGTTTTACTCCACTTACGAATAAGATTTTAGGATATCTTTTATCCTTAAATATTAATTGTGAATATCGAATATTTGCGGCATTCTTTGGAGATTTTTTTTTTTATGTCAAACAGCAGGTGACCCACCTGTTCGTATGCCACTTATGACATAAAAAAAAAAATCTCCAAAGAATGCCGCAAATATTCGATATTCACAATTAATATTTAAGGATAAAAGATATCCTAAAATCTTATTCGTAAGTGGAGTAAAACTCGGACAAAATTGTCATTTTAACATAGAACTGCTGTACAAATAAGATATAATTGATTTCGTAATTCGTTCCGTCAGTTAAATTATCATGTCAATGCAGTGAATACAGTAATACCCCTAGTATTATAACGTTCAATAAATAAGACCCGCATATATTCAAAGACATTCAATAAAACGCAACGACCTCCTATGAATGTTAGAATAGTGGCAAATCATAAAATTAATGGCTATTGATAAATTATAGGAAAGTAGTCTATTATGTAGTTCAATAGCGCTAAGGTTGTCAATTATTAAAATAGCTACTTAATTAGTAAAATCGTTAATACCATCCATTTGTTTATTGCTAAGAAACGAAATGGGCGCGTTCAAGTATAATTTATCACAGGATGTATTAAAAAATGACAGACTGGGTACACACCAGCTGCCTCCCCTCGCTCACCGGACCCGTGCAATGAGGAGATGGACCTCCCGGCCCACCCTCTCAAGTCCGGCTACGGTGGTGGGAGGAGAAGGGCAAATCGCCGCCTCCTCCCTCCGGTCCTCCGTTGGCGGAGAGGGCCACTCAGAGGGTCATCTTCGCGTACCCTCTCCGCCGCCTCCTTCTGCGAGATGA
>MU161060.1:35050-47058 GCA_015888305.1 Antheraea pernyi
TATCCATCGCCGGTCGCCGCTGTCATGCCGGCCTGCAAAAAGTTGGATATGCACAGGCTGATCCCGAAACGCGACCCGCAGAAGCGAATCACTGTGACGGGCTTTTTCGCCATATACATGGTGGTTGCGACCCAGTCAGGCTGTATAACCCTACTACCCCGCTTTCGCCATTGCCTCGTTCGTTATTCAGCAGGGTGCACCACGTGCAGGTGAGGTTGGCTTGGATGTCTCAAGTCTTAGATGTTATTTGACACGCCTTACACCCCAAAATCGAAGCAAAAAGCAAATATCGAAGGAAGCCTTTTTGATTCCGTTAAATACGTGAGATTATGGTTAGGGTTTCAAAGTTGGGAAGCATATTCTAAGTGACTAAGAACAAAGGCGCAATACAATATCTTCAGAGTCTTAATGAATTTAAATTCCGACGATAATCTTAAGACGAAGCCCATGGCTTTGGAAGCTTTATTTACTGTATTATCAATGTGTGCGTTATGCGATAAACTTATGATTTTGCAAATTCAACGTTACCTGAATGATTTAAAGTTATTTTTACAAGGACGCAAGCGATACGAGACTATTATAAATGAATGCATAATCCAAAAAGTGTGCATCTTGGGTTTTTGTATGTCAACGATCAAAAGGTAGTCTGGTGAAGCTGTTAAGACCTTGCTAGGTCAATAGCGTAGTCAGATCGAGAAAAAAAAAGTATATCAATGATAAGCTTGTATATTTTAATAATAATATAATGTTTATTTGTTCTAATCAGTTCTGTTTAATTGCTTACAACATTACTATATGTACTTACTTTTTATCATTTGTGTTTTTTATTGTTATTGTATTAATTCTTATTATATTGTATTTTTATCTTAATAATATATAAGTAAATGCTATAGCTATAATTTGTATGATCATCTTCATGTTCGGTTTCTGTATCAACAAAACAATATATAATGTTATATATAATTATGTCGGTATACTAAATATATAAAATAAGTAAATGAATTAATTTATTATTTATTTTCATCATTTTTCCCTAACGCGCCAAAAGAAATATAACTTCAAAAATCCTTCAGTGGTATATAGCTTATTTATCGAGTAAGGCAATTATCATCGATCAATAGGATAGGAGCAACAATAAATAATGTTTCAAAATCGTTTCTTTTTCCTTTCGAGAGCTTCTGCTGCACGTTAGCGTTATTTCAAAGTAACTGTTCGTCACGCGGACGAAGTCGCGGGCAGAAACTAGTTTTAATCATAGTTAGAGTTACGCCAATGGCAAAACCTTGATCATTTACGACATACCAACGTTTTTATAGTCGATGGGTGTAAATTTAACAACTCAATTTCCTGTTTATTATGAAGTAAAACTTGTCCCAGTTGTTGAGATTAATTTGAGATACGAAATTTAGTTGAGAAAGTGTTATTTTTTGTGGTATATATCCTAAAGTAACTTAAAATGTATTGGTTTAATTTATATCTATATATACGTGAAGCCTAAACTTTGTATCCCTTTTTAACGGAATTGGGCGAACGGATGAACGTGAAATTTGGTATAGTTAAAGTTTATATGGAAGAGAAGTGCAGAAATCTATTTATTATATATAAAATGCATTAGAAGTACATTAAATTAATTAAAATATGCATTACTCACACTAATGCTATAATTTTACTACAACATATACACACATGTAAATAAAAAAGACATTTTGACATCTGCCAATAAAGGACTTCAAAAAAGGTTGTGAAGGAGGTTGCTATGCTCGACTGTATGTATTATTTTACTCTTACGTTCCAATTACCCTTTTTCATTCTACATTCAACAATGAAATTAACCCTAATAAAATTCAAACTTAAAAAAATCAATGAACTATGGTCGAATGTCGACCACTGGGCGCCCACTAGTGAAGGGTAAATATGCCAAAGATCGCACCCATATTTAGAATTCTTTGAGAAAACCATATCAAAAAACAACGTGTCCTTGGTTTAAATGACTCACTGTAATTATTGTAACAAGTAGATAAAAACGATGACACTGTGTGATATGATACAAAAATATGCCAAAGATCGCACCCATATTTAGAATTCTTTGAGAAAACCATATCAAAAAACAACGTGTCCTTGGTTTAAATGACTCACTGTAATTATTGTAACAAGTAGATAAAAACGATGACACTGTGTGATATGATACAATTAAAGACGTGAGTGAATGACGGTAAAATACAACGTTTTTGAAGTTATACTTCTTTTGGCGCGTTAGGGAAAAATGATGAGAGTAAATTTTTACGATGCGCGCGCACACCGTCACGAAAAACCGACACCCTAAGTTAGCTATAGTCAACTTTTTCTATTGTTAGTGTCGTTTTTTTTACAAACGTAGAATAAGGCGAAACACAACATTTCAAAAGATTTTTGCCTTGTTACGCCAAAGAAGTATAACTTCTAACGCGTGTACATAAATAAGTATATACACATTTTTTTAATGTCCTGAATAAAACTGTTATATCTACATAAGTTTCTGTTCTGCTCTTACAAGATTGGCACAAATAGGCATAGAACCGAAAATAACTTATCTAAACTATATATACAGGCTGAATGTTTAGACAGTAGCAATATTTATGAAGGATAATCTGCACTCGATTCCCGTTCTAAATCAATTAAATAATAGGTGTTTAATATTTGATAGAAAAATACTGCGAGCGTTTAACCTTTCACCTGGTATAATACTAGCTATTGCTCGCGACTTCGTTTGTGATAATATAGATTTGAAATTATATGAAAGATACACTTCTATAGTACTTAACATGCGAGTAGAATAGATTATCATTTATATGAATATGGAGAGTCGCTTCGCTCCTGTTAATGCTTGTTTTTTCGAACTGAATACGCTATTGACCTATCAAGATCTTAACAGCTTCACCGGACTACTAAGGCAAGCGCTTAAGGCACTCAGCCGATTTTATTTTGACAACTAGCTCAACGGTGCGCGGTACACCTCGGCTTGGGCTGTTGCCTGATTCATGTAATTCGCGACCTATCTGAGGTAACCTAAGCTTAGCTACATATTCATACTTATATGAGTTATTGAAACATATATATGTACCAAGCATACATACCTCAACAACTCTTATATGTATTTTGTGTTGGATAATGCAAATTTGAGCTATTCTTCGGGAAGATTACTTTTTTTCCGGGTGAAAGAACCCTATATCCTATCTTGTATCCCTAACAACGTGTCTGCGAAATTTTATGGTGATCGGTTAAGTGGGTAAATCGTGAAAGCGCAAAAATCATGCTCACTTTCACGCTTCTCATTTTAATTAGGAGATAGGAAGATAAAGTTAACTAACTTGTACGCATTCTAGCTCCACGTTAAATATTTCTAGGAGAAAAATCTTCTATTATATAAGAACGTTTGGCATGTTGAGTAGGTGTAACTGGTGTTCTGTAATAAAGGGCTAAAATGTATGTCAAACGTGATAAGTGAAAATGGAAAGCAGTCTTGTGTCGGCAAAGGTTATTTGTATGCGCGCCGGTACTGATAGACCCTACATATTAACAAGAAGTGGTTACTTAGGAAAATAAGTTGACAAAACGTTAAATATACAGGTGTTAGCGATATAAAATTTGGATGACTTCTTGTCAATTTTATCCTTGGTTTAAATGACTCACTGTAATTATTGTAACAAGTAGATAAAAACGATGACACTGTGTGATATGATACAATTAAAGACGTGAGTGAATGACGGTAAAATACAACGTTTTTGAAGTTATACTTCTTTTGGCGCGTTAGGGAAAAATGATGAGAGTAAATTTTTACGATGCGCGCGCACACCGTCACGAAAAACCGACACCCTAAGTTAGCTATAGTCAACTTTTTCTATTGTTAGTGTCGTTTTTTTTACAAACGTAGAATAAGGCGAAACACAACATTTCAAAAGATTTTTGCCTTGTTACGCCAAAGAAGTATAACTTCTAACGCGTGTACATAAATAAGTATATACACATTTTTTTAATGTCCTGAATAAAACTGTTATATCTACATAAGTTTCTGTTCTGCTCTTACAAGATTGGCACAAATAGGCATAGAACCGAAAATAACTTATCTAAACTATATATACAGGCTGAATGTTTAGACAGTAGCAATATTTATGAAGGATAATCTGCACTCGATTCCCGTTCTAAATCAATTAAATAATAGGTGTTTAATATTTGATAGAAAAATACTGCGAGCGTTTAACCTTTCACCTGGTATAATACTAGCTATTGCTCGCGACTTCGTTTGTGATAATATAGATTTGAAATTATATGAAAGATACACTTCTATAGTACTTAACATGCGAGTAGAATAGATTATCATTTATATGAATATGGAGAGTCGCTTCGCTCCTGTTAATGCTTGTTTTTTCGAACTGAATACGCTATTGACCTATCAAGATCTTAACAGCTTCACCGGACTACTAAGGCAAGCGCTTAAGGCACTCAGCCGATTTTATTTTGACAACTAGCTCAACGGTGCGCGGTACACCTCGGCTTGGGCTGTTGCCTGATTCATGTAATTCGCGACCTATCTGAGGTAACCTAAGCTTAGCTACATATTCATACTTATATGAGTTATTGAAACATATATATGTACCAAGCATACATACCTCAACAACTCTTATATGTATTTTGTGTTGGATAATGCAAATTTGAGCTATTCTTCGGGAAGATTACTTTTTTTCCGGGTGAAAGAACCCTATATCCTATCTTGTATCCCTAACAACGTGTCTGCGAAATTTTATGGTGATCGGTTAAGTGGGTAAATCGTGAAAGCGCAAAAATCATGCTCACTTTCACGCTTCTCATTTTAATTAGGAGATAGGAAGATAAAGTTAACTAACTTGTACGCATTCTAGCTCCACGTTAAATATTTCTAGGAGAAAAATCTTCTATTATATAAGAACGTTTGGCATGTTGAGTAGGTGTAACTGGTGTTCTGTAATAAAGGGCTAAAATGTATGTCAAACGTGATAAGTGAAAATGGAAAGCAGTCTTGTGTCGGCAAAGGTTATTTGTATGCGCGCCGGTACTGATAGACCCTACATATTAACAAGAAGTGGTTACTTAGGAAAATAAGTTGACAAAACGTTAAATATACAGGTGTTAGCGATATAAAATTTGGATGACTTCTTGTCAATTTTATTTATTTCAAAATAGATTTTGAGACAAGGCTTATATAGAAATGTTGACAAATCCGATGTTATGTTGATATATCTATATATAAACATATAATAAGAAGGTAAATCTAACGGGTCTGTACTGTTTAGATTTATGCGAAAAAAAAAATTGTTGCAAGCGTTTTGGAATAAATAATAAAATACATTTCAAACATTTTTAGAATCTGTCTATCTGTTGGTTTATCACTGCTAAAGTACTGCGTTCACGATAGAGCCTCAACATAATAAAATTAGATATGTAAATGGACTTAATATATAATCTTATTGGTCACTGTTTTTTAGATTAGGTTCCATGCGGACGGACACGCGAGCACAGCTAGTATAAAATAATAACTGGCTGACGGATATATCAATGCATAGTCTAGACTACTGGGTCTAGGACAGTAAAAATTTGCCTGCAGGTCTCTTCCTCATTGTAGGTGAGCACGAAGGCAGGATTCTTGGGAATCCGGCGGACTCTTCTGGCTCTTCTCGCGCGCCCCGAAGGGATGCGCGTGGAGACCGCGTCAGGGATACCCCTCTTGCGGTGGCTTCACTCTCCCCCCGTGTCAGCGGGGGTGTCTGATCCTTGATTACGCGTCCTGCGGCGCGCGCATCGGCTATATCTCGACCTCGTGTTTTCAGTGGTGTGTTTGTTGGTGTGTAATAGTTCTGGCTCTCTCGGTGAAGTCACGTCGGACCTCGATCGCTCGTTCCCTATATTCCGCCTCGGAGGAGACGCCCGGTGTATACCCGGCTGTCTCCTAACAAGACGGGGCCCGACGGCGGCTCTATCGCTGCTGGACCAACCGCTGGGGCGGCACGATGAAGTCTATAGAGATTTCGTGCCGCCCCAACTATAGCGGCAGACGTACCCCGTGCGGTTTTAGTCCGTGCGAGTCGGACATAACCCACCCTCTCCCCCGAGAGGATGGTAAATTCATAAGGGATTTCCCCATGTAAAAAAAAGGATTTTTGGGAATTCAAATCCTAGAATAGTTAAAAGACGGAGGAAAATTTGTATGCAAATGCGTAATTTTCTAATCTGGATGTCTAGTGACCTAATTGGTTATTTAGCAATTTAGTTAGAAAGTAAAAAAGGCGTGTCATAGTTTTTTTGTTAGTTTTTTCAAATGAATAAATATTTTATATAGTTACAAAAAACCGTTCGAAGTCGCTGGCGGCTACTAGTTACATCTAAAATAAGCTACTCAAGGGAAAAGCCAAGTTGGTTGAAGGGTCAAATAAAAACACAAATAGCAAAAATATATATATAATATAAAAAAAATTATGGTGGTAGACCCACGCTGAAACTATTACTGGTTTTAGCATGAATGGGTCGCCCGGGGTAGTACCACCCTCTCACAGAAAACCGACGTGAAGTAACAGTGCTTGCATTGTTACTTAGGAAAATAAGTTGACAAAACGTTAAATATACAGGTGTTAGCGATATAAAATTTGGATGACTTCTTGCCAATTTTTTTTTATTTTCAAAATAGATTTTGAGACAAGGCTTATATAGAAATGTTGACAAATCCGATGTTATGTTGATATATCTATATATAAACATATAATAAGAAGGTAAATCTAACGGGTCTGTACTGTTTAGATTTATGCGAAAAAAAAAATTGTTGCAAGCGTTTTGGAATAAATAATAAAATACATTTCAAACATTTTTAGAATCTGTCTATCTGTTGGTTTATCACTGCTAAAGTACTGCGTTCACGATAGAGCCTCAACATAATAAAATTAGATATGTAAATGGACTTAATATATAATCTTATTGGTCACTGTTTTTTAGATTAGGTTCCATGCGGACGGACACGCGAGCACAGCTAGTATAAAATAATAACTGGCTGACGGATATATCAATGCATAGTCTAGACTACTGGGTCTAGGACAGTAAAAATTTGCCTGCAGGTCTCTTCCTCATTGTAGGTGAGCACGAAGGCAGGATTCTTGGGAATCCGGCGGACTCTTCTGGCTCTTCTCGCGCGCCCCGAAGGGATGCGCGTGGAGACCGCGTCAGGGATACCCCTCTTGCGGTGGCTTCACTCTCCCCCCGTGTCAGCGGGGGTGTCTGATCCTTGATTACGCGTCCTGCGGCGCGCGCATCGGCTATATCTCGACCTCGTGTTTTCAGTGGTGTGTTTGTTGGTGTGTAATAGTTCTGGCTCTCTCGGTGAAGTCACGTCGGACCTCGATCGCTCGTTCCCTATATTCCGCCTCGGAGGAGACGCCCGGTGTATACCCGGCTGTCTCCTAACAAGACGGGGCCCGACGGCGGCTCTATCGCTGCTGGACCAACCGCTGGGGCGGCACGATGAAGTCTATAGAGATTTCGTGCCGCCCCAACTATAGCGGCAGACGTACCCCGTGCGGTTTTAGTCCGTGCGAGTCGGACATAACCCACCCTCTCCCCCGAGAGGATGGTAAATTCATAAGGGATTTCCCCACGTAAAAAAAAGGATTTTTGGGAATTCAAATCCTAGAGTAGTTAAAAGACGGAGGAAAATATGTAGGCAAATGCGTAATTTTCTGATCTGGATGTATAGTGACCAATTAGTATTTAGCAATTTAGTTAGAAATTAAAAAAGCCGTGTCATAGTTTTTTAGTTAGTTTTCTCAAATGAATAAACATTTTATATAGTTGGCTACTAGTTACATCTAAAATAAGCTACTAAAGAGAAAAGCCAAGTCGGTTGAAGGGTCAAATAAAAACACAAATAGTATAAATATATATATAATATAAAAAGATTTTTTATGGTGGTAGAGCCACGCTGAAACTATTACTGGTTTTAGCATGAATGGGTCGCCCGGGGTAGTACCACCCTCTCACAGAAAACCGACGTGAAGTAACAGTGCTTGCATTGTGCGGTTATTGTGAGCACCGGAGGCCCATCTCCGCTCCTCTCTCCTCTCCCTCCCCTAACCCTTCCCCCCAAGGTGTGGCAACACACTTGCGACACCTCTGGTGTTGTTAGTGTCCATGGACGGTGGTGATCACTTAACATCAGGTGACACACCTGTTCCTTTGCCACCAATGACATTAAAAAAATAATCTAATATGTACTCTATTATGTAAAAGATGAACGTGTGTTTATTGTATGTATATTTTATTTAAAAAAAACACTGCCACAACAGTAATTGCAAAAGAGCGACAACGGTCCGAAATAACATCCCATACCAGAACAAGTTTGACTTGTTTTTGAACACACCTTTGCAAGTTTTATGTAACACACCTAACGCTTCGAACAAATAAACATAACGTAAGGCTGTGACGAAACTGTTTGATATGTAGTGAGGTGCTTCTATAATTGGGCGATCGAGGCTTTCACTTTTAAATATGTATATATATAAAAATCAACAATTCCTGTACACATGTTCATTTTGCTGTACTAGCAATTTCCCGCGGCTTTTTGCGTATTTTTTATACAGCAATTGTTTTAGATTTTTTATCTTATACCTCCATATAGAAAAGAATAACTGACTGACAGAAAAATGACCGATTTTCATACAAATTTTCATCCTCTTGTCATCAATTGAATTTTCAAAAATCCTTCCTCGGATATGTGGTGATCATTTGTTATTTTATGTATATTAAAATTTCGACTTGAGATTTGCAGAATCGTTATCATTTTTCTTGTGGAAAAAAAATGAAATAATGAGAAAAAAAAAACGATTTTGGAAATTTTTAAAAATTTGGAGTGACCTTTAAAAATTTTTTTTGGCCTGCCGTTTCGAGTGGACTCTTAAAACATTATAAATTTACATACTTTGATACGGGACTCGAAAAAAAAATCGTTTTTTTGGGCCATCCTAATATATATATTATATAGTATTTTTAATATAGTCCGGGTTATGACATAAGCCAAGCCTCTTTCACATTGGTATTATTGAGGTTGCTACATGAATCATATAAACAGTACCTACGCTCCGTACAACTTTGCTGACATAAGTATTTGTATACTTATTTGTTTGTAGTTTGATCTAATTTTAAGGCATGTTATTTTAATGATTTTCTAGTGATCAGAACTCTTCACTCCTAACTTTGATGATATTAATTTTTATTTCTTACTCGATGGTATGGACGTGAAACAAGGAACCGAGTAGACTATCAGAGTAGAGTATCCTATTCCTCCTTCCATTCACTCACTACATTATAATAAATAATCCATGATATAACAGGACAAGTATAAGTGGTTAGTGAATTATATTTCTAGCTGAGTTTTTTACAGAATAGCCTTAAATGTAACAAGACTGGCAAAAAAATAGATAGACGGCCTCCTCACCTCCCTTTCGTTACACTCGGGTGTACAATAAAGGAAGGACTGATAAAAACAGAATACACAATATAAACCTCGTCACGGTGATTCGCGTCCGTTTTATTATTTTTATAATGCCTCAATCAAATAGTTATTGTATATAAATTATCGCAGTTACAATATTAGGTAACAATAGTCACAAAAAATTGGAATATTTATATACAATAACTATTTGATTGAGGCATTATAAAAATAATAAAACAATGTAAATTACAGAAGACATTTAAAGTAAATTTACAAGGACGAACTTGATCGCTTAAAATACTATTATTTTGCTTGGAAGCCGTTCAAATGAGGATTTTCGACCGTGAGTTAATAATTACTATATCGTAGTATATATCTATATACATAATACACATACGAAAGTAAATTACGTTGTAAATTCATTGAATTCTCTGATTACATGTGGAATTAATGGTCCAAACTTTGAATTTTTCACACTATTATTAATTAATTCTTCTGGTTTTCATTTCACATTAAGCTCACTTATTATATTCGTCTATAGTTTACTAAGGCTTTACTTATACAATTTTAAGACTTAGAATATAATAACGCATTGGTGCATACATTTATAAGCGTTATGTACAAAATATAAAGGAAAATTTAGTATGGAATATTGTCGCGATTTTTCGGGAGGCATTTTTAGAATTCGGAATGTTTTGAAAAATATTTTATGCATCACTGCTGACTACATACTGTAGGTGTGAGTTACGTCACAAATAATCGCTACCTTTGTTCCTGCCATTTTGAGTATTGTTATACGTGAGGTGTGTTATGAATTACTGATTCACTACATAATATTGAAGTGTTAATTTTTAATTTGTTTAAACATAATGGTATATATTATACCATAAATTGTGTATCATATAATATTGAATACGTGTACCTTGCAATGCAAGCTATCTAATCTGATAACTATTTTCCGGTTTCAATTACAAATAAATAATGCATTACGAAGAACTAAAAATAATGTATTTGCAATCTGCGTCTTTTAAGTATTTTAATATGATTCAATCTATAGCTAACCGTAAATAGCTACTTTTTTCTAAATTCTGATAACTATTTTCCGGTTTCAATTACAAATAAATAATGCATTACGAAGAACTAAAAATAATGTATTTGCAATCTGCGTCTTTTAAGTATTTTAATATGATTCAATCTATAGCTAAACGTAAATAACTACTTTTTTTAAAATAATCACGAGTAGTAAATGAATATTTATCTACATAAATTAATATTCGAACAAAACCTATGGTATTATCTAAACTTAGAACAATTGTAATAATATATATGCTATAATTCCAATCAGTACGTAGATATAAAATGAACAGTATAAAATAGCATAGAATCTTATTCGAGAATGTAATTATCACTGTGCTAAATAAAAAAAATGTCCACGAAAATACTATAGATAAAGATAAAAATAACATTCAAACTAGTTACAGCCGTGGGATATTAAAACTTCGGTTTACCTCACATAAAACTGCTAAATACCTATATTCTAGGATCTCATATTATAATACCTATTTTTATGAGTATAATTATATAAATTGGGAAAATAATTCACTATGAAATCATTTGAGTTTACAATTTATAACATAACACAATTGTAGTCGAAACGTAACCTACCTCACCTCTTGACAATATGCTTACAAAATAAAATAAATTACAAATATATTCTATACTAACCTTCACGGACGAAGAATGCCAGAAGAAGCACAGGCATAAGAAATGTAAGATTCGCCATTGTAATAACAATTGACGATATCACAAATCTCGAATCGTAAAGACACAAAACACTGAACGTTTCCGATCGACGGCAACTCCGAACTCGTTCTCAGAGCGAATGACGGTTGGCACAGCGCGGGCGAGGAAACGGCGAAACTTGTTTACTGGCAAACTATGAAACTACTAATAGTGCTAACTACTATATTACCGTGGTGTGCGTTACACACTAAATTAATAAACGCTGCGAGAAAAAAACTGCTAAATCGAAAGGGGCGTTAATTATGTCAGGGGATCAGTCCTGGGAGGGGTTCAAGCCGAATCTACGTGGAGTAAATTGGGGTTCGGCAAATATCATGTAATTTTCTTTGGACATAAATAGTGTAAAATATGTTATATAATCAGATTAATTTTAAACGTGTTTTTAGATTAAAATATGCTGAAATCTGACACAATTCCACTACATATTAAATCCATGAATAAATGTAAAGTTATTTAGTATTGACCTATCCCAATGTAATTTAATAATAATTGCAATAAACTGTAACAATAGTAAAAGTCAAAATAATGAAGAATGAATGAAATGAAGAAGAAGAAGAAGAAGAAGAAGAAATGAAAAAAGAAAGAATGAATATACATATATATTGAACAGTTATAAAAAAAATTGTATAGGCACGACACGTATCCTAACTAATAAACCGTAAATACGAGATGAGTTTGTTTGTTACGCTTTCACCCCTTAACTCATAAATTGTTTACTGTG